>JACFYI010003535.1:695307-723043 GCA_014898755.1 Handroanthus guayacan | reverse complement strand
ATACCAATCATGCCCTATGTGTGTTGTTGATTCTAGTGCCTATAAAGAAATAGGAAGAAGGAAAAAACCATTCCATTCAGAAGAAGTAACTTAAGTAGCTTACAAGTCTCTCTGTTTCCTCTGTGTGTGTCTCTCCTGTGATGGCGATGAATCAGGGCTATCACCAAAACTTAGGGGCAGCCGATTTGGCTCAGCTTCAAGCCACCATGCAAGCTGTTGAGTTGGCCTGCAACTCTATTCAGGTTGTTTAATCAATTTATGCAGATTCCCCAAAACCCTTGCTGTTTGAAATATGCTAGTGTTTGATCAATTCCGAACCTTCTCTTATTCTGAGGAATGTTAGGGTAACCAAAAGAACCCGAAACCAATGCTTAATATTTCTGTTTGAGTTAGATTGCGCCAGGGGAATTGTGTTTCTCTATAATCTTTGCATTTGTCTTATCGTGTTGGATAGTGAGAGTATGATGATAAAAAACGAATGTGGATATGTTCCATAAACTGGCATGATGATGCAACTCGTGCTCAATTGATAGCGGGAGGTTCATTTGTCAGATGTTCAACAAAATTCCTGTTGTCCCATCTTTATGAATCGGTGATTTATTCATAATGTAAATGCCACTGTGGGTGTGGAGTTAGGTTCTTCGCATTTATTGTTCTATTGGGAACAGATATTAGATAGGCTATGGTGTTGTGTCTTTCAGTTGCTTAAACAATGCAATACTAGTTCAAGCTATGCTATGTGCTTAATTTTCGCACTGTCATTTCTTAAGTTAAGAATTTATCCAGTTCACCCGCCTTTCATCTGCCATCGTTAGAAGCAGGCTGTGATGATTTCCAGCTTAGATAAATCTTCTATCTGAGCATAATCATTTATGACATAATCTCGCCATTCTATCTGATGACAATGGCTTCTTAACACAAAATGCTAAGCCCGTCAAAAATAGGTGACATTGTATCAAATAGTGATATAATATGTTACCTTGGAATTTTGTGTAGAATCAAGACTGATGTCAGTTCGGAACTAGATTGAAATAGGTTTGGGTACCCTTTAACAATGTTCTCCGGTAAATGGATGACTAATTGAAAGAAGGTTCGGAGGGTCTTAATTCAATGTATTTCATATTATTATTTGTAAATTTTGAATTCTTCAGCCTGTATATTTATTTATTTATCTTTCTTCATTGGGGTACATGTATCTATGGAAATGTATGGGCAAAACTGAGCAGATGCATGTCAATCCAGCTGCGGCTGAAGCAACCTTATTATCGTTAAGTCAGTCTCCTCGCCCATATCAGGCATGTCAATTCATTATAGGTATGTTTATTTGGTTATGGATATGATGCAATTTGTCTTGTCCTCCTTCACCAAATTGTTTAGTAAGACTTAAAATGTGTATGAGCAGTGGGTATATGTGAAATCATGTGAATGAAAATGACATTAGCTAGTAGAGAACAGAAATTTTGTAAGTGCCTAGTATTCACCTTATTATGTTAATGTTTATTTTCATTGGCTGCATGTAATAAATGTGTGCTAGAGAGGACGCCATTTATCATGTTTATGCTTCTCTGATAGCTTGCCACAGCAAGTCATTTCGAATTGTCTGGACTGGGTGTTCAATTGCTTTCATGTGTTCACCAGAGGATGTTTGTTTGTGTTCCTTTTCTTTCTGGGGTAACTTGGCTTGCAAACTTTAATTGGTATTGCCATACTCTTGCTTGTATATGTGGCTTCATTTTTTTGTTTTTGTTGTTTTGTTATGGTGTGGATCTTCTAGATTGTCAATATGCCTGGTTTATACTAAACGATTTTGGAACTACTTATCAACAATTGCTGAATAACGTTTCCTCTGTTCATATGATGCTGCATGTTCTTGTATTGGCTGTGAAGGGCTTAAATAGAACTGTGGTTAGGAGACCTCTTCCCATCCATCCAGATTAGCACACCGTACACACACAAAATACATATAAACCTGCATGGATTCTGCAGAATGTTACTCAAAAACTTGCTTTTATGAGGTCTGGAGAATGCTTGATCTGGTGTTTGTTGGTAATCTGGAAAAGCAAATTTAGGTTTTAGGAAATGTGAATTCTGAGCCTGATAGGCTACTTATACTAACAAAAAGTAAAGCAACATAGTCTCTTACAAAAAGTAACTTGATCTTTCAGAAAACTCTCAGTTAGCAATTGCAAGGTTTCAGGCTGCTGGAGCAATTAGAGATGCAGCTCTACGAGAATGGGGATTTCTTGAGGCTGATGACAAGAGAGGATTGATCAGGTAACAAATTGAGTTTGAATTTCTTGCACAATTAACTGTGGCGCTATACCATATGAGGTGATGTATTCGTATATCAATACTGCAATTGTTGGCAAAACAATGAATTTCTCCACCTTTTTTAGAATGCCGTTAATTTGTTTAAAATTGTTATAAATCTATATTTAGGGTATCTAATGTATTAATAAATTAGTTAAATAAAATATATAATTATTATTATTATTATTATTATTATTATTATTAGAATGCCATTAATTTGTTTAAAATTGTTATAAATCTATATTAAGGGTATCTAATGTATTAATAAATTAGTTAAATAAAATATATAATTATTATTATTATTATTATTATTATTATTATTTATTTTTTCTGTATCAATAAGAATGGAATGATGGGTGACTTGATGTTCTACATTTGGACAGCTGTATGTTTGTCTTTTCATTGGTTGTTGAAAACGTGCTTAGACATGGCGTAGATTATTATTATTATTATTTTCTTTATTTTTTCTGTATCAGTAAGAATGGAATGATGGGTGACTTGATATTCTACATTTGGACAGCTGCATGTTTGTTTTTACATTGGTTGTTGAAAACGTGCTTAGACATGGCATAGATTATTATTATTATTATTATTATTATTATGATGATGATGATGATGATGATGATGATGATGATGATGATTATTAGTATTTTTATTTTTTATTTTTTTCCTGTATCAATAAGAATGGAAAGATGGGTGACTTGATATTCTACATTTGGACAGCTGTATGTTTGTTTTTTCATTGATTGTTGAAAACTTGCTTTGACACGGTATATTTGTTTTTTCATTGATTGTTGAAAACTTGCTTTGACACGGCATAGAGAAAAAAAAGTCTCTTTCCCTTCTAAGGCCCAAGGCTCAGTAACTTGCCAAGGTGCTTAGACACGGCATGGAGAAAAAAAAAAGTCTCTTCCCCTTATAAGGCCCAAGGTTCAGTAACTTGCCAACTCTTTCTGGTCTTTAGGCTAACAAATCTAATTACAGAATGTATAAAAGCTTTTACTTCAATAAATATGACATTTTTTCATTTTCTTTGTTAATACATGTTAATCTTTTGCGCATATATATATATATATATATATTTGGGTGAATGTTAATCTTTTGCATATTATTGTCACCAATTCAGCAATGTCTCATAGATATGCTGATTAAAGATTTATTTGTATACTCATTGGGGAATCTAGAGCAATTCAACGCAAAAACAAATCACAATGATAAAACCTGGAGACCAAGAGCCCTACTATCCAGTATTATACATTTTACTGTTTTGACATAATTCTGTTCATCTGTTCTGTAATACTGGTTTGAGAGTTGCTGTTCAACTATTCTGCTGTCCACAGCAAGTAGGATCCAGGGGATTTCCTGTAAAATATTAGAAGTTTACAAGCTTCTATCGAAGTGGGAACTTTGCTTGCTAATTCTCATTGACGTTTCTGGAACAAATGATCAATTTTGCTTTAATGCTGCATATGAGACAGCCAAACTCATTTTGCACAGTAGACCTGGAACCTTTTATATTTTTAGTTCTCCTTGTAGTGTTTATTAGTATTTTACTGTTAGCTTTCTGATTGCAGTCGTGATTTCTGCTGGACTGGTAAAATATTTTGCACGTTGGACCAAGTATCTATTTGTTAAAGCGCATGCTTTGCTTGTACTTTTGCCCTAGTTGGCCTTGGTACCTCTTATGCAAGAAATGATTAGATGATAAATATTCAGTTTGCAGAAAGAATTCTTCTTTTGCTGGTATATTGTATAGTCTTCACTGAATGCTGCTTTTACTTTTTGTGCAGTTTCTGTTTATGCTTTATCATGAAACATGCTAATTCACCTGAGGGTTTTGTCCTAGCAAAGGTTGCGTCAGTTGCTGCTCAATTGCTGAAAAGGGGCTGGTAAGTAGTTTTTCATCTTAAAATAAGAAGTGGCAAAGTTCTTCTTTGGGATGGGAAATGCTGGAATTCGACTTGAGGAGGCTCTAATACCATGAAGAAATATAAAGAGGGATGAAAAAAAATACAATAACCTCTTTATTTCCTTAATTATTTCTTGAGGAAACAAAGCTTTCTATAAATCATAAAAAGAGAGGGAGAATTGGAGACAATCAAAGAAATGAACAGTTATTTCCTGATTTTGTGGGACAGAAATCTTTTTCTTTATATCAGGAAGTCAAGCATAACCTAACTAATCTCCTGTAGGAGGAACCTGCCTCATTCTGGGGGTGATTCTCAGAATCCCATTCTATCATGAATAACAGCTGTTTCTTTTTTGTATTTTGTTTTCTTGTAGTAGGTTCAAATTTAAGGGAGGTAAATACCCTTTTATTTAAAGTTCTTGTTTATTTCAATTTTTCAATTAACTGACAGGTCTGACTAGCCATTTGTCGGTTTTTATAAAAGAATTGCACCTTAGAATATTATTGAGGATCCATGAATTCTCTCCATGCAGCAACTTGTTTAACATAATGCGATACTATGAAAATCTAGTTTTTGTGCCTAAGTTATAGGTTGAGTCTTGAGGTTGAACATGTGGTTGCTTCTTTAAGTTGAGGTGCTCTCTACATTTAACGCAATATTATATGGTAGCTTGTGCTGTTAAATTTAGCATAGTTTTTTCCCCTTCTCTTGCTGGAGTAATCACTGTAGTGCTCACCTCAGGAAAAGGTCGTGTTGCTTTTGTGGTAAAATACATTTCCAAATATGTATGAACTTTATCTCTTATTCCGTTATGCAAAATATCTAATCGTGCATTAGAAGTATGCATGTGTATAAGTGTATGGGAATATTTCCAGTTATCTTATTTGGGGATCAATCTCCAACAATATTTAGGTTGACATTGTTTTTAGCCTTTGGTTCAATGGGAAGATCTTGTAATTGATTTCATTTCCATGCTTCCTGTGTAGGCTAGATTTTACAGCTGCAGAGAAAGAGGCATTCTTCAATGAGGTAATGATCTCCAAAATCATTTATTTTTTCCTAATCAATTCCGTTTAAGTTTGAAGCATTAAGATATTCATTATGTTTTGACCTGGGTATTTGTTTCACATGCTGTTCTAAAGCTATAAATGGGTATTAAGTGGAGAGCCACTTGCCATTATTAAAGCTCTGTTTTTACTACCCTCAGTTCATTTTTAGGAAATAGTTGCTATTTCATTGTTTGCTATAAATTCGCAAAATTTCTTCAGCAATTTCAAAGTTTTACACTTCTCTAATTAGTCTCTGTCCAACTTCCCTCGGAGTTGTTCAAGTATAGCCACTGAATCTCCCATAGGAAATGTGGTTATACGGTATACCTATGGGTATTGTCTCTATCCTAAGTCCCTCATCTTGATTATGAAAATGTATCAACTTTTTAAATCTCTGTATTTGCATCTGCATGTACTATTATGGCGTACACCATCTGAGCAAATGATTATAGTCCATTATTTATAATCAGTACATTGATAATGCATAATGACTGCTGGCTTTAAGTGGGATCTGCAATTGGATCACTTATCAATGTATTTTACTGTCGTTCTTCACTACTAGTTTGCTGCTCTATGCTCAGAAACTTCAAGTTTTCTAATCTGCATACCTCCAGCAGAAATGTTTTTGTTCAGTCCTCAATTCTGTAATCTTTTAGATTGTTCAGTGACTAGACTTGTCCATTGTGATCCTTTCTGGTATGAGGACAGAAGGATAAGTTTGTTAAGTATTGGTTCTGGATATGATGTTAGACTTGTTATCCATGCAATACCAAATGGATTTGTAATGGAAATCCATATATCAATTAAATGGGTCGAAATGTAGTCACTCGTCTAGGCTTAGGAAGTTCAATTGTTATACCCCTTCAAGCGGTGCCATTCTTTTAGTATTTTTCATTTTCATCATTATCTTTGGCGGTTATTTGTTTGGCCGTATAAATATTGGTGGCTGAACTCTGTGCATGTTTGTTTACATCGACCACTGCTGTGTTTTGGATTTATGGCAAATATTTCTATAACCACTGTGCCGGAGGTTCTATAAAATTGCATTAAAAGGCAAAAACACCCTTAACAAAAGAAATCATCATTTTATGAAAAACTTACAAAGTGATGTTTCCAAATTACTGAAAATATCAAAATAATTATGAAACTAAAATCCAAAATTTTGATGCTCTCTTCAAGTATTGACGAAATATATTGGTAAAGCCTATACATGAAAAAGTAATATAATGCTTTTGAAAAGTCTTTTTAACACTAAATATTTTGTTCATTTATTTATTTATGTATTTTTTTATTTATTTTTAAAAATTGCCCTTCGTAATTAAACTTATTACTCTCACTCTGTTTGAAATTTATGGATTTAAAAATTGTGAACTGTTTATAATTATGAAAGTTATGTTTATTTTTCATAGAGAAAAATTTCGCTCATGCAGTTGAGGGACCTTTAGCTTCAAAGTTTGGTCTCACTTCTGATTTCTGAAAACTTAGGCATTATGAAGAATAATTTTCAATTAGTTTTGGGATGTCATGCATTTGTGTTCTATTAATAACTTATAAGAATCTTTGACCAAATACTGTTAGATTGGAGGTCTTTGCTGAAGTTACAATGCCAAATGCTAAAAGTTGTGGGAGGTAATGTCTCCCCCATGCATAGTAGGTGTTCTTATCTCTTTGATCATCTTTGTTGTTGAGTTTGAGGCAAGACACACTTGTTTTGAATATGCAATTGTAGAAGTCCAGCTGCTGCATAACAGACTTGGCCCTTTTAGTTTTTGTGAGATGATTCATTTTCACACTTGATTAGCATTATGGGTTTGTGGTGCAGGTGAGAAACGCTGTTTATGGGAGCCATGGCTTGGATGTGCAGTTTGCTGGAATCAATTTTCTGGAATCTTTGGTATGTTTCTCGTTAAAAATAGTCAGAAAAGCTACCATGGTTGTTTCTGCTCTGAGATTTTATTGATGCGAAATGTTTCTCAACATTGTACATGCATGTATTTTCCAATAGGTATCTGAATTTTCACCCTCTACATCCACTGCTATGGGCCTTCCTAAAGAATTCCATGAGCAGTGTAGAATATCATTAGAGCAAGATTATATGAAGGTTTGTCATTATCTGGACATATTCTTTTTCGCTGTTTGGGGTTTTTTGCTTTGCCTTCCTTCTATTGCCGCACATGTCATTTCCCATGCAAAATCTTTTCACATTTGATTTCTATTTATGATTATTGTTTCGATGTCTTTCACACTAGGTATTCGATTCTTGGGTACAACATGCTGCTTTTAATGTATCAAATATAATTATTGGAGCCGACTCTGAAATTCCTGAAGTTAAAGTCTGTTCAGCAGCACTACGTCTGATGCTTCAGATCCTGAATTGGGATTTTCGAGGCAAAAATGCTGTTGAGAGTTCAAAAAGAGGGATGGACTTGTTCTATGATGGAATGAAACAAGAGAGTAACCCACTTGGAAGGTCTGAATGCACCTTGGTGCAGGTGAGTGGTAACAGTAATAAGGTCTATAATGTGCAAAGCTGGGGCAAAATGAGCTGAGGAGAGCTAAGCTGTTGAAATTCGTGTCATTGAACAGGAGTTTTTAAGTAGAACATTCTGCGGCTTGTGTTCCATTATGACTGCCATGCTGACCCTCAAGCATGGCTGGTTGCATGAATTTGATATGCTATTAAATTTTCTTAACATGTTTTTCTTCTTAAAAAGATCCAGTAATTGTAGAGAAACTAGATGTGGACGTATGTTATGTTTGACCATGAAAGTCCAACTCAAGTGATTTGATTACATTCATTGGGCCCTTTTTCCTTTTTTCCTTTTTAATATCTAATCTAAGCATTTATGTATCATTTCTATACTTGAGGTGGGCTCAAGTTAGTTTCTAAATGTAGTCAGGCTGAGTAGAGTTAGCTCTGTGATTTGATAATCATACTGATTCACCTGTATGCTGGGGCCTGTTCCTGCACATGGTTCTTATATCCTCTGAAACAGATGAGCTTTTTACTTTTTCTTCTTTCTTTCTTTCATTTCTTTTTTTCTTTTTCTCTCTTTTTTTTTGGCATGTGTTTAATACACTTTTCTGATTCAATTTTACTAGATTGGGGAAAATGATTATTTATTGTGATTGTTGAATTATCATTATATCTACTGCTTTAATTCTGCATGTTACCTTGGTTTTCTTCAATGTTTGACACCTAGGAATTTGGTTTTTGTACTTGTTTCTCCTCTTCTGATGCTTTTAGCCTGGTCCTGACTGGCGGGATGTGTTGATTTCAAGTGGTCATGTTGGATGGCTTTTGGACTTCTATACTGCAATGAGGCAAAAGTTTTCTTGTGATGGACACTGGCTTGACTGTCCTCTTGCAGTTTCTGCTCGAAAACTTATAGTACAATTTTGCTCGTTAACAGGAGCTATATTTCCATCCGGTATATTTTATTCCTTTCACCTTTTAATAAAATGGTTAATGTTTATTACGGCCCATTGTGCAAAACATTTTGACTTTTTCACCTTAAAAGTAGCATTGGGTGGTAGCCATTTTCTAATGCACTTTTTGATTGACTTGAAGTTTTTTTTCTAATTGTTGCATTTTATATTGTTTTATCAACAGTTTACTGTAAAAAAGCACATGTCATTGCTTTTAAGAATGTAGACTAATTTGATTAGTTCGGTGTCTAACACATAGAAGAAAAATGTGTGGAAAGATCGGTAAGGAGGGGACCGTATTTTCATGAGAACATTGATGACAAAACTTTGCTTAAGTGATTCAAACAATTCTTTGTCCCTTAGCTTAAGGAGGCGTTATACCTTAAGCATGCAAAATATCTTGCGGCCAATTCTTGTTTTCAGGAATCGTTTAATTCCATTTGCTTGTTGAAAAGAATCCATCCTATGAATGAGGAGATTATTCATGTGGTCCAACTTTAGAAAAGGAAAAGCAGGTGTCAACTTTTTGCATGTTTCCATTAAGTAGAGTTATCATTGAACAGCCCTTGTGCGCTTTGACCTTGCTGGTTCAAAAATCGTACACAGTGTGTTCTACAAAATCAAGTAATTTCTTCATTGAAGACAATTGAAGCTATTTTTTCCCATCACTGCAATGCCATGGTTTTCTTCCTAGACAGTTATTCCCCAAGCTGGTGGAATGTCAGTCGCACTTCTAACCTTAAGCTGAATCCCATTGGCATGTTTAGTTGCTGAATGAAGATATGAATAAACCTGTTATAATGAGTAATGTCCCAAATTTTGCCTCAGACCTATGTGTTAACTTAAGCTTGCTTCTTGTTATTCCTCTCATCTTTAGGTTTTCTTGCTTTGCTTTCTAAGGAGTTCTCTTTACTATGTAATTATTCCCTGTTTTATAGCCAACTATTAATTCCATTGACTGCTTCCGGATGTAGACAGCGGGCAAACGCAAAGGCAGCACCTTCTGCAAATTCTAGCTGGATTTGTACAGTGGTTGGAACCTCCTGATGCTGTTACAAAAGCAATACGATCTGGAAAAAGTGAAAGGTACGAATTCAATGAATGTGTCTCTCTAGATCATAACATGTTGTTTGAGATACTGCTTACTGTTATTTTCAGTGAACTGCTGGATGGCTGCCGTGCACTCTTGGCTGTGGCAACTGTAACTACCCCACTTGTATTTGACGAGCTGTTGAAATCTTTGCGGTCAGTCATACCCTAGTTGATGCATAGCATCTACTTGTTCTTTAGAAATGTATCTACTCAAGAATTCCCTCAATACTTCGACCATGGTTGACTAGGCCCCTCAGCGTTGCAATAGAGTTTTAAATCAGGTTAAAATATAGCGAAAGTTAAGCACCTTAATCTTTTTACCCCAAAAATAATTGTTAGAACTTGGAAGCCCATGTCAATCACCATCTTGTAATTTAAGAAAGTATCTTCTGGTTAATAAATATCTATTTGGGAGATGAGATAGTAATCATGGACAACCCAAAGATGAGATGAACTCATTAGTTGTGAACAGGAGTACTATATTTGCTTGTATTTTTCTTTTACTGAATTGCATTTTTGACTTGATGCACAGGCCTTATGGCACTCTTACTCTATTATCTGCCGTGATGTGTGAAGTCATTAAAGACCTTTCAGAAAATCTCATAGAAGAAGAGCCGTGGAGCTGGGTGGCACGAGATATTTTACTAGACGCTTGGACGGCCCTCCTCACGGTATATGTTGTTGGTGCCGCAGCTTATTCTCCCTTATATCCCCTAATAACTACATATGCTTGTGATTTATTATGTTTTGTGTACGTCTCTTTGTTGAGGGTGGGGTCAGTACAACATCATTATCTTTATTACTTGATTGTTGAAGAAAACTAGGCTCTGGTAATTGCTTGTATGGGGAAGCTTGGAATGCATGGGCTATGAGAAAGAAGGAACAATGGAGGTTTGGGTATGGTTTTGCGCACTGTTTTGAGGTGGGATATGACCAAAATAGGCCTTCTTATTGTGAATATTGGTCTGAGGAAGGCTTTGGGTGACTGTTTTGGGCGTCTGAGAATTGTAAGTTTGGTTGCTGATTTGCTGTTTATAGATTTCTTTTGTTCTTCCAATAGTTAATGCTGGCAGGCAGGGGCCACAGAAGCTCTGACATTTCGGTGGTAATGGATGATTATAGTGGGATTCAAAGTTTCCATTTTTTTGCCACTCTTTCTGGTTATTAAGTTTTAAGGCTGTGAGCTGTGGGAAATTTGTGTTACCTTGAACTAGCCTATAGGGAAGTGTATATAACTTAATATGCTGCACTTTCTATATTGATGTTGTGTGTTTTTCTGTTCTTTTCCTCTTTTAGGTATGGAGTGGGGTATCAATGTCGTCGTAGTTAGATTTTGCGAGATATATAGCTTGTTTGTCTTGATTGTGAATTTCTGTTATGCTTTTTGTTTAATTAATCACAGCAGTTGGATGGTAGTGGACATAGTCAGTCGCTTCCACCTGAAGGCATTAGTGCTGCTGCTAATCTCTTTGCATTGATTGTTGAATCTGAGTTAAAGGGTAAATTTTTATACTCTCAATCCTATATTGCTCAAATTGTTTCTCACGTTCGGGTATTTATTGTGCTTATATCATAACATTTTTTCTGAATAGCTGCTTCTGCATCAGCCTTTGGTGATGAAGATGAAAATGATTACCTTCAGGCTTCTGTTACTGGTACATTGTTAACTGAGTGAATTTCACTAAGTCCCTGTATTAACATAATAGTTTTAGTCACTTTAATCATCTTCAGGGTTGTTATTATGTCATTTTTACTGAGCGCTAATTGAGTTCCCTTTGTAGCCATGGATGAGAGATTGAGCTCTTATGCTCTTATTGCTCGAGCAGCTATAGAGGCCACAATCCCTCTTCTCACCAAGCTTTTCTCAGAGCGTATCATGAGGCTTCATCAGGTACCTTATTACTTGATATTTGTTCCACCTGCTGCTCTGTCATCAATGTGATTAACATTTCATAATGCGTTCTGCTTTTTTCATGGATCAATCCTTACTCCTCTAAATTTCTACTTAATTCACTTTTCTGCATAGTACCGGTTAGTTAGTTTTTAAGTAGATGTCAGAATAAGTATATTTGATAAGCATGCTCTCCATCTGGGAAAAAATTTTGGTACTCCATTTCTCACCATTGAAGTTATGCATCTTTTAGATACACATTTCTGGAAAATTGTGTTACCAATATCTAAAATCTGAAACTGCTACATGTTGTTATTTAAGGCTGAAAAAAATTAAAAAGTTTAGATGACACTTTTCAATTAAATTTCGATATCTTGTTTTGTTCTGTAAATTATGAAAAATTCTAACTATTTGCAATTGTGAAAAGAATAATTACTTTCAGCCCATATTCCTTAATATCCAGTGGCGTATCCGAAAAAAATATTTCCACTAGGGTCATTAATTAGCTAGAGTGCTATTAAAAATTATATCAAGAAAAACATAAATAAAACTATAGGAAAGGAGCTTATATTTGGGGTCCTATTATTGTCAAAAGAATGTACTTATTGTTGGACCCCCCATTATAGAATTTATTATTTATTTATTTATTTTTTCATTTTCTGAGATTTTAAACATATATGAAAGAGATGTATAGGACTTCAGTGGGGTAATTGCACCCACTATCTTCCATGTAGCTCCGCCTATGCTATTATCTTTGGGGAACCTTAATGTTAAAAATTTGATCTCACTCCTTTGTTTATTGAAATATATGTGCTATAAAGAAAACTGCCTTTTACAATCTTCATGTTCTCGAAAGTGGAGTGAAATATCTGCTTCAAAAGGAGCAGACAGAAACTTTAGTTCTCCCATTTTCATTAAAAATCCCGGTTGTGTCGCTTCCGGAATTGTTAATTGATTGTTGGTAAGATTTACCGAGCAATTCAAATCCTCCCAATAAATATATGGTAAAACACTTCCAACAATTAGTAGTGGGTCCATGAATGCTGTTATTACGCTTAGCATTGGAAGGAAGGTTAACATGTATCCTAGCTGGGAAGCTCAGATGAACTGATATAGATGGACTTCCAGCTGCGTTCTTCATGCAGTTGTTTATAGGCAAACATGTCTAAAGCTTTTTCAGTGTGATAGGCTAATGGTTTAGTGGTGAGCAAGGCAGGTGCTTGAGAAATGACTGGACTAAGGTTTGTATGATATAAGAGCATAAGATTGAATTGGAATACCAGTATATAGATACACATATACTACATGTGCTTTGACATGGTTCCATATGGGAAGTGAATCTTCTTCATCATCGTGTTAGCAATTCTTTGTTCTAGTCCTTTGGGGGCTTGGACTATGTAAGAAAGTAAATGCTTAACAATGCTTCTTTAGTTCGTTATTTATTTGGAGTGTTGGTTAGTCCAGTGTACTATATGTGCATGCAAAAACCAAAAAGAAAAATGATTAGCAAAGTTGGAAGTGTGATTAATTTATTTAGGAGAGGTACCCAAGAACAAGAGTAGGGTGATTATAGTGAGGAGAAAAGTTGAGCTAAGTAGAAGAGAAACATATGCTGATAGCGGTGATTGGAGCTGTTGGAGGTGAAGGTGCTGTTACTGGTGAGGGATAGCAGCACATGCCTGTTGGAGAAAAGTTGTAGTGGTTGTGGAAGCAGCTGGGAAGAGATTTGTCATTGTAGTTTTTGTCTGCAAAGGAAACCTGTAAGGACATCTTTTCTCTTCTTCGAGTTGAAGATAAATTTTAAGAGTGTGTTTAATTGTAACATATGCTCGAGTAAGTCCACATATTATGTAGAAACTAATAGTTATATGGAAAGGATAAGCAATGTAAAATGAGAAAAAGCAAATGGATGATCGTCGTTGATATATGGAGACGAGATTATGGTTTGAATACATATATGTATTCGTTGTACGAGATCCATGTACCTAAATAAAATGTATATACCTGATAGTGGATAGACATGATCTATGTACTGAAATTGTACTAAACAAATCAGAAGTACATTTTATATAAGTTTAAATTCAATGGGTATCAGAGGTTCATGTACCTAAAATAAACTAAACAAACAAAACATATGTGTAACATAATCTAATTCTTCCCCTCTATTTGGAGCACATATATAAGTGTGTGTGCTTAGCTTGTTACATAAAGCATGAAGCTGTTTTGCCTCTGAAGCTTTGGTCAAAACATTTGTCTATTCTGAGTAGCAAACTTTTACCAATCTGGCATTGTATTGAACAATGAACCATGGTCCCAACTGATCTATGCTTAATGGTAAACATGCGTCCACATTAGGCTTGATTGACACTAGCTCTCAAGTCCTCTGAGATACACGTGAAGGCATCTGTTTATCCATAGCCATCTTCCACTCACATTGCCTGATTGCTTCGTGAAAAGACGTGGGAATAGAATTCAGGGAAAGTGAAACAGTACATCTACAAAACACGGGGCTAAGGTTGTCAACATAGTGATAATCAGCCAAAGGGTGCGTGATGCAATATGTGTTTACCTTTTCAACAGGGTAGAGGAAGACCAGCATTGGATATGGAATGAAGGGATGATTAAGGAGTTGTAGACAAATTCTGGCAGTATACACGGTAGAAGGTTGAATTGATGTAAGAGGAGAAGGATTTCCTGTTCCTTAGAAAGATATGTGGCTGTGAAAGTGGGATCAAGTGGAATAGAACTGACTAGGTGGTACAGTAGTTGAATCGCTTCTTTTTTCTATGTTCTGGACCTTAGCTCCATGAAAATAAAATGTTTCACTGAAACATGTAAGATCTGAAATCTTATCTCAGAGAAATAGAAAACTTAAATGGCACAAGCTCCTCCTACTTTGATGACGAGGGGTGATCTACAAGCAACTGTTCCATTTTGCTATCCTTGACTAAGGAATTATTGATGGAAGAAAGCTTTCATATTTGGAATCTTTTGCAGCATATTTTCACTCAATCATATGTCTAGCTAGTTTTATTTGACTGATTTAAGGCTGTTCTTAAATAGTCACTTTGTCTGGTTTATTAGATGGATAATGATTTTCACTATCACTATCTATCTTGTGAGAGTTGTTATTTTGATCTCTGATTCTCTTGCAATTTGTGGTGTCTTTCTGCACGATAAGTGCACCTCGAATAACTTCTTTTACCAGCAGTTTCTTCTTTCAATATTTTCATGCTAATGTAGGGCAGAGGTGTAAGTGATCCAACTGAAACTTTGGAAGAACTCTATTCTCTGTTACTCATAACTGGCCATGTTTTGGCTGATGAAGGACAGGGTGAAACCCCTTTGGTAATAAAATTTTCTTTTGTTGCCTTTCTACTGATTGCTATTATGTTTATGTTTCTGTTGAATTCTCTTGTTTCTTTTCTTTCTTTTCTTTCTTTTAAATAATTTCAGTAGAGTCCTTGATGCAGTCTCGATAGATAACAATGAAATAGGACACCTTCTTCCTCCCCAGTTTTAATGTATTACATACAACATCTTGTGATTTGTGTTTATTTTATACAACATTCTTTGTTTCTTTTGTCTATTCATTTCTCCTCCATGCAAAACTCTTAATAAACTAGAATTATTGAAGGATTTATTCTTAAGTTAGTGGGTTTTTTTCTATTTTCTAACTCTTCTTCCTTCTACTTTCCTTGACTATTGACTCAAAGATCAGCCATTTTTTCGCATCTTCTCTTTTCCTGAAAGTCATCTCAAATTTTTTCACATATCTTTTAGACTTCTTTGTTTCCTGTGTTCATTATTTTGGATGTATATTTATTTTATAATCAAACTTTGGGCAGCATAGGTCTGCCTCATTGTGCCTATGCCCTGCTTGAGGAATTTAAAAGGCTCCTCCCTGCACATTCATCTTTTAAAACAGTGTGTTATGCTTAATAACATATCTCAGATCTGTTTGAGATTATAGGAAGTATTTCTAAAGCATATTTGCTCTCCAATTCCCATTTCTAGGATTCTAGGAATAATGAAATTCTGAAGGTTTAGTAATTTTTTATTGGTACAACATGAAATTTTCAGGTGCCAAAGGAGATACAAAGCTATTATGCAAATGTTATAGAAGTGGACAAACACCCTGTTGTCGTACTTTCTGGGTAGGTTGCTTCATTTTATTCTGTGACTGAAGTTACTTTATTTGATTGGAGTTTGTCAAATAAGTTGTCCATTCTACTCTAGGTCCTTTTCTTGTCATGACTGTGTCAAAGAGTTGCAGAGTCGGTTAATTTAAATCATCATGATTTAATATAATTAGTCAATTTGTATCCTCATAGAAGTTGGCATCCTTATAAGTAGAAGTGAACCGCATTACATTTTTACTCAAACAAGTATTTTATTTTGTTTCTAGGATTCCATTTCCTAGCTAAACAGAATCTTAAAAAGATTTTGATGTGATGCACCAAAGCCCCTTGGGTGAAGTGGCACTGACCTCTCTTTAAAATCTCCCCTTAAGGGGAGGCCAGGGGTTCCATCCCCTTCCAACCTTTTTTTTTTTTAAAAATTAATAATAATTTAAAAAAAAAAAAAAAAAAACAACAACAACAACATGTTTGATGTGATTCAAAAGATTGCTGCTCCCACTTAAGATCTCTCCGTTCCATTTCCTTTTTCTTGATATATTACTATGATTGTTTTACTTGCTCTGGGGCCAGATAATCGCTGGTAAGTTTGTAAATTTGGCTGTTATTTCAGATCCTGGCATATCAGTTACAAAGGCAGCATAATCCTAACATTGTGGGAAATTTTTGTTAGATCTACAAACTTGGATAACAGATGTAATTTGTTATTCCCATAAAATGGGGACCTACTCTGTCTTTCGACAATTCTTCAGAGTTTCACCAATTATATTCAATAACAATTTCCATGGTATAACACAGATAATTCAAAGTAATGGGAAGATTTGGAAAGAAAAATCTTCCAAAACAGGAGAAACGATACTCCGGTCTACTTCATTTCTGCTGGTTGCCTTTGTTCATATCATTATCGGTCTGATTTGGAGTTGCTTTAACACTTATGCTATGATCTCTTGTTGATGTAAATCTGGTCATCTCTTATTTGTAGCTTTTACTATATGATATTCCAAGTTTCAATTGGCTATATTCCCTTATCATGTGTACATTTGCTTGAAGCAAAATTATGGATGGCTCTACAAACTAATGCAACAAATATTATTTATTGAGTTCTAGGGTAAACAATTAAAGGGACTGAGACAGTTGGGGACAGATGTTTGTCTTAAGCGAGACTACTGATTATAGATTTGTCAAAAATAGCAATCATCATTTACAATGTTCAGAAATGACATTAACAATGAAAATCAATTATTAAGACTTCTTCTTTTTGTTCTTCTGGTTGTTGTTTAGCCTGAAATAAGTATGAGACTTCCAGTTTAGCCTGAAATAAGTATGAGACTTCCAGTTTGACTGCTAATGTGAGACCCTACTGTAATTTGATGTGAACATGTGCCTTACCGAACACAGCTTAACCCAAGCTAATCCTATATATGAGTATCTGAGTTTGCAATTCTTTCTTGGCCGATAATCATTTGTTATCAATTAAATGTTGCTCTTGTTATTGAATATGGACCATGTTTTCGAGTTGAAAGTATTGTGGACTGCCATGATGATCTCTGTGAATCATTATATTCAAATAAAGGTCAGGCTGAGTTGGACAAGTATTAGAATGATGATATCCTTAAAAAGATATTCAAATATGTATCCTTGTAGTGCTCTTGTATCGTCTGAGATGGATAGGGAATTGCATTTTTTGTTGTGTCTCTTAAATTAAACTGTCATGAGTTTAGCACAAAAGAGAAAATGACCATGCTAAATTGGCAACTTCAATATGATATTATGCGTTTACTTTTATCCATATATAAGACTTCTGTTTCGTATTTACTAGCCATTGAATTCTCAGTAGTTCTGAGTTTATTTAGTTCTGTTTTTCTGCTTGCTCAATTCTCCGTGGACTTTGCCATTTACTTTTTGAACTTTGTGCAGTTCAATCATAAGGTTTGCTGAACAAAGTTTAGATCCAGAAATGAGAACAGCATTTTTCAGTCCTCGGCTGATGGAGGTATTGCTATTTTTCTCTTTTATCTGATTTTCGTGGCCAACTTGCTGCATGATCTGGGAAGAAAAAATGTCTTATAAACCTCATTTTGTCCTCTGCACCGATAATCATATTCTTCTTATTGGAGTGGTTGCCAACTTCATTGCTATTGAGTCATGCAGTTCATCCGAACTTGCTTGGAGAATTGATTGTTCTGGTCATGGAATGAAATTGCATATGATGCAACGCGTAGAACTTGTCGCAAAGGGTGTTCCACTTTCCAGCTTGCTTAGTTGGGGTCAGGAAATCTATCCATATGAAAACTGTTAATAGAACTTAAAATCCTATCAGATTAGTGGACGATTAATTAATTGATTGGCTGCTTTGATATTATTGTAAAACTATTCATTCTCAATTACGGCCAACAAACCTGCCATTTCTTCTTCACTGTTTGCAATTAATTTAATTCTGATGAAGTCCGTAGATTATACCTACAGGGTATGGTTGGGCATGCGGTAGCAATAGCAATACATGGTTCATTGTTATCTTAACTGTTTTATGTTGAGAATTATTGAGATAACACATGAATGATTATCCAACAATTCCACATACAACGCACGCTCTCAAGAAGAATTTTTTGATTCATGGATATTGGTGTCGGCATGCGTATATGTGTGTTCTTTTCAGTACACTTATTTTGCACAAAGTACAAGAGATACTTTCAAATAAGTTGAAACGCGATCAAAGAATTCTTATTGTATGAAAATCCAAAATAAAATTGATTTGAAGCTGGTTAATCCTAACGCGGAGCCAAGACCTACAGGTTAAAGAAATGCAGAAAGGGGAACACGAATTGAAAAACATAACTTCTTTTGGCAACTATGACAAGGTTCTAGGTAGCAGGGGGAAACTTGTTTCCAAATGAAATTGATTGGTTGGAATGTTTGAAGTGCTAATAATTGAATGGAGGAGGTAATCAAGAAAAAACATGCCAATGTGGTTTTATAAAGGAAATTAAGTTGGAAACTATAGATAGGGAAGTGATGGGAAGCATTTATTGTCTAGATCCAAGAAAATTGGACCTTGATTGCATAGAAGCTCACGTAGAATTCTTATTCTGTGGGAGCCACATTGTTCCAAGCTCATGGCATACTTCTAGCATCAAGTCTTGTAAATGGAAATTAAATTATGTAACTAAAAGGATAATTCTAATTGCCACAAATTGAATAATAGAATTTGTAGGCGCATTTTGTTTTGGAAGTTCAGGTGATTACCTTTTGAATTAGCCACGGAGTGGTCCAATATGCGATCTAGATTCCAAACCATCTGGAATGGGAAACTTCATAGAATTCTTTGTGTGTATGACATGAAGTTAAGTAACCAGGCTACACACTTAAATTTTTAATTTCCGTAAAATGTTTATATGAATGTGAATAGGGTTTTTTAATTGTACGTCTTGTGTAAGGACTATTTTTCCATCGGAACTTTGTTACTTGGTCAAGGACCTCTATGCTATGGTCTGTGAGAATTTGGTGTAGGATATATCTAAAATATCAAATATTTTGAACTCTTAGTGAATCGTGCCTACTGATAGATAGATGATATGCAGTTGAGTAGTAACTTCGACAGGTGAAGTAGGATATAAGCTTCTTTAATATCTTTCTTATAACAATGCAATATATTGGACATGTCCTAGACTCCGTGGCATGGTCCAGGTATCAAGTGTCTAACATAGTACTTTGATGGAAGAAATATTAACACAACACAACGGTCCTTGTGACAATAACCTTTCTGAATCTTCATTTTATTGCTTTCACAGAATAAATGTCCTTAAACTTCTCCTTTGAAGTTTGTTTCAGTTTCCTGGCATTAACATATCTGTCTTAATATTCCAGGCGGTTGTGTGGTTCCTTGCAAGATGGTCGTCAACCTACCTGCTGCCACCTGAAGAAAGTGGAAAAGCGAAAGGCAGCTATGAAAATTATAACAATAGCCAACTTCTCTCGAAAAACTCCACAAATGCATTACTTAGTTTCTTTGGAGAGAGTAATCAAGGAAAAGTAGTGCTTGATATCATTATTTGCATCTCTTTGACTACACTTAATTCTTACTCTGGGGAGAAGGAGTTGCAGGTGTGATTCTGCAACTTTGTTTTGGATATTAAAGTCATATATGTATGTATGTATGTATTTGAAGTCACTTGTTGTGTTCACCCATTCATTTTTCAGGATTATGGAGTCTATACCTTCAGTCTTATTTTATGCTTTAACCCGATACTTGATTTGTCTGACTGAATGAATATGACCATAATTAGCAGTTTGTCTGACTGAATAAATATGACCATAATTAGCAGTCCCCGAAAATTATCTCATCTGAAATTTTTAGTGCCCAGGATTATCTTATGCAGTGTTAAGAAAATATGACATGTTGAAGGGCACATGACAGCTGATCTTGAGTTTCTGTTCGATGACAGGCGCTCACGTGTCGGCAGTTACTTCATGGACTTGTTAAACGAAGAAATATTATTTGCCACCTTGTTACGCTGGTCAGTAAAAGAAAAGGCCAATCAAATTATTTTTTTGCGTATAACGTGTTAATAATTGGATCATGCTTCTTGTGCTGTATTTTATTGCTTTGTTTGCATAGGTTAAATGAGAGGTACGTAACCTGTGGGAAGAGGCTGCAACTTCTTGTGAGGATGAAGAAAAGTAACTGAAACTTTACATAATAACTACTTCTACTCATATTTCTGGTTCTGGAGGAATGGAGGGGATATAGAAAGACTCTTATTGTTTTAATTTCTCTTAATTTTGTGCCTCTTTTACATTGTTAGATTTTCAGAGAAGTTTCAAATTGTCTTGTTTGAGCGAATGGTCTGCTGAAAAATGGGTCCTGCTCATTTAGTCACTCTGATGAAAAAGCTGGGTCTGGCTGTTTGGTCACAGTACTGGGGAATGTGGTGGTGCACAAAATGACTAAAATGTGTATGTCTGCTGGCGAATTTTGTGGATGTCGAAGGAAAATAAACAGAAAATTTGGGAATGTGATTGTGCCTCTGAAAGTGAAACAATGGCTCACGTTTTACTATCATTTTGTGAATTTGGATAATATCCTTTTCAGGCTGAAAGTAGCCAGAAGCACCTTAATACTTTGTTGCAGAGTTGAAGTTTTGCTAGCTTGTCCATGACCATGATTCGGCTAAAAAACTTAAACAGCATGTTCACTAGTTCCACATTGGTGTTTACCAGCCAAGTGGTGCGGAAGAGTCACAACTGTTCCTTGATTTTGAGCTATCTTGTGGGCTCTTGGGTGATTTTTGGATACATTATAGGCTTGTTGGGTATAGCATCTGACAGCCAATTACGCAAAGAAAGTGGTTCATTTGGTTATCTTTGGTTCTAAGCCAACCAGTAGGATAAAGTGGAATGAAAAGAAAAGTATTTGATGATGTTGATTGCAGAAGATTGACTTATGTTTCTCATTTTTTCCCCTATTTATGTCCTTTATAGTTTATTGTGATTATGTGTAGCACCTGTTCTACCCTTTTTTACTTTCTACATCTGATTGTTCCTTGCATATATCTTTTAGTCTGGGCAACTGGGCTGTTCTTTCAGACTCTTGTAAATTTTCACTACAATGCTTTTTTATTCTATCTATGCTAATTTCGCTGTTCACTACTTCATAATATGAAAGCATGCGTTGTCAAAAAGTGTTGACGTTATCTGCTAAAAATAAGGGTGCTGCCATTCTGATTGCTATCACTAGATAAATGATACTCTCCAATGGTATTCACTTAATTTACTTCTGATTTTGACCTTAGAAATCTAATTTTTATCTGTCATATTAAATTGTCTTATTTTTAGCTCTTGAATATCTGCTTTTATTTATGCAGGACTCTTGGCGTGACATAGCAAATGCTTTCGCTAACGATAGAGCTTGGTTTTCATTAAATGCTGTGCACCAGGTACTGATTTCTAATTTTTTCATTATCGTGTTTGCAAGATCACAAATAAGATATTTGTAAGGAAGGATTGCTTACTTCTTCGCCAACTGTCTGTTTTTTAGATATCAAACTAAGATACTTATGTCGGTTTCATGTCATGTTATTGGTAGGCATGGGTGCTGACATTTAGTTTATGAATGTTTTAATAATATGGCTTCTCTTTGTCAATCTTGTTTCCTCCTGTTTTCAATAATTCTTTCATTTTATCAGGGTCACTTGCATAGAGCATCATCTTTGTTTTATTGTGCCTAATTAAAGATTATAATGTGGCTTTCTCTCTTTCAGCGTTCACTGGCGCAGACACTTACTGTGTCAGCTTCTGGAATGAAAACTCCTGAAGCATCAAATCAGTGAGTTTTACATTTTGCTTTGCGCATTTTTTCCCCTTCTATTTTCCAATGTGCTTCAGTATATAGTGGCATTTTGTACATTGTGTTGATTGGTGAGCCTAAGTAACCTGATCTTTTACTGCAACATTTGTAGGTATATAAAAAGTCTGACAAGTCATATGACATCCTATTTGGTGGAACTTTCGAGCAAGAATGATCTCAAAACCATTGCTCAACAGCCTGATATAATTTTGTTGGTAAGTTTTGTGCACTAGATATTATTGTACTGGCATAAACAGAGAATAATATAGTTGATGTTGTGATAACACCCGTTAGGTTAGTTGCTTGTTGGAACGACTTCGTGGAGTTGCTAGAGCGTCAGAACCTCGTACGCAGAAGGCAATTTATCACGTGGGATACTCAGTGATGAACCCTGTTTTGATCTTTCTTCAAGCATACAAAGATGAGGTAATGCTCCCCCGGGCCCCAGCTCCCCCCACCCCCCTCCCTCCCTTTTTCTCCAGGGAAAACCTTATGAAAACCTGCTTTAGGAGAATAGTTCGAAGTTATGCAAATCAATATAGTCTATGGTAAGGATTTGAGGCCAATACTGCATAGAGATTCCAATAACCACTTGTTGCATTGTCGGATACATTGAGGGAAATGATATGACTTGAACATGCGGTGGACATGGCAGTTGGAGTGCCTGAAAAGAAAATTAATAATGGATGGTAGGCACGCTTGTATTCTTTTGACGTAACTTGGTGCTTCTTAAAATGTTCAAATTTTAATATGCTTAAAATTGAACACAGGCATACATGCCTTGTATATATATATATATGAATTGTATCTATAGAGTGTACAATTAGAGCCTTTATGTAAGCTTGAGTGAATCAATATTTAATAGAATACTATTACAAAGTTTATCCACGGTAATGGAAAATCTTGTAAAGCTACCTGTGAGAATGAATATGATGCATCTGGACATAACTTGTGAAGGAATAAAAATTACATTAGAATCTAAGATTGCACAATACAACCAAACAAGGGAAAGATGAAGAAAGTCTCAAAAAAAGAAAGCAAGAAATAAAAAATCCTTGGGAACGCATTTTTCTTTTTCTTCTAACAATCCTTGATTGAGGTTTTACTCTCACCGCCTTTTCTTTTCTTTTTGGGTTAGAATTTTGAAAATTTTATTTATTTATTTATTTTTTTTGGTCATCTATAACAATGGTTAATTTCATGTTCTCCTTTTCCCTATCTAGTCTGTAGTTGTCTATCTTATACTCAAATTTGTCACGGATTGGGTGGAGGGACAAATTATCTACTTAGAGGCTCAAGAAACTGCTGCTGCTGTTGACTTCTGCATGCATTTGCTTCAGCTTTACTCGTCTCACAACATCGGGAAGGTAAACTAATCAGCTTCAAGTTCGCTTTAACATTTATGTATACTTTTAGCGCATAGAAGAATGGAGGTGGCAAGAACATAAATTTAGTTTGAAAATCGATTATGACATATAGAGTGCATCAATGTTGGTACTTGTGTGCATCAGTGTATGTGCATGCATGTAAACAGAGTTAACGACTCATATACATCATGCATGCATACTTGCATAATGCGGTGCAGTTTCTTAGCAACATGTGGGAGCAGCAGAATCAACAGTTCTCTAAATTTTACTTAATCAATCAACTGAGCATCTCAGATTGACAAGTTGATTTGCTGCATGCATGATTTTTGTTTTCTTCAATACAAAAAGCATAATCCATTGAATTTGAGAACTTAAGACATTTAGGGTTTGTTTGGATGGTTTGAGAATTTGACTCCAAATCAAGTTTTGTAATCTAGTTTTGAGTCACAAACTTTTGAGTTATAAAAACTATAGAAAGATGTTTGAATGGTGATGTAAAATTGTTTGGACGGTGATGTTTCTAAAATGTGTTTTTCAAAATTGTTTGGATTGTTCTGCTTTAAATTATAAATTATATTTAATTTAAATTATATTTATAAATTAAATTAAATTATAAATTATGTTTGAATTAAAATTATATTTATAAGTTAAATTAAATTAAATGATAAATTATACTTAAATTAAATTATAAATTATGTTTAAATTAAACCATATTTAAATTAAATTTATAAATTTCCATATATATGAAACTTTATATATGTATATATATTCATTTAAATTTATATAATTTAATTTTGTAACATAGAATATTTCAAGTCATGAATGGAAAACACCTTTCAAGCTGGATTGAGTTTTTGGAGTTTTTTAAGTCATCATCTTAGGACATAATTGCAAGTCTAGGGACTTCCAAACTACTTTTGAAGAAGTTAGACTGATGAGTCACAAAATTGATTATGGTCATGTGTCAATCAAACATACCCTTAAATCCTTCAATTCTTTTATGGATGATTTTAATTTATTATGAATTTTAAATCCTACCTAAATTCATATTGCATTTTCGAGTTGTTTATGGTGAATTCAAATCATTAATCCATCGGAGTCATTCCAGACCTTCTCAATTTTTCATAAATATCGTCTTCAGGAAAACGATCCCCTGACAAATTCCTTCCCTCCCCCAACCGCCCCTAACCCACCCACCCACAAACTCAGTTGATCCACAACTATAATAGTAAACATAGAATGAATTTGATTTCAAATTAATACTCAAACCTAATTGATTGGAGCAAAGCCAACCAATTCCTTCAGAGTAACATTCATTGCTGCATGCATCAGTAAATTTTGTAAATAAGAACTCAGTCATATGAGAGTTCATATCAGATACCTGTGCAACTAGGTATTAGATGGTCGAAGAGGTTGGTTATGCATTTGACCTAATACACCTGGAGAATTTGATAATTTTGTAACAAATTGTTTTTATGATTTTTGTGGTTCAGCAGTATATCTCATCTTTTGCTAATTTTTACTTTACAACATTTTTAGTGAAACACTATACCCTGTAATGGACGTAGAAACGGATGATGTATTGTGGTGGCTATTCTTTCTAATTGCCAAAATTGACCAATAATATTTTGATTGCTCTCCAGATTTCTGTCAACCTTTCAAACAGCTTACGTACTGAAGCAGATGCTGAGAAATACAAGGATTTACGGGCGCTTCTACAACTTCTATCAAACCTATGTTCGAAAGATCTGGTAACTCTTTTCATCCACTCATTTCAATATCATTCCACATTATGTAAAGTATCCTATAATCAGTAGCATTAGTCATAGAAAGGACGAAGTGGGAATAATATGAGCGTTAGTTTTCCTAAAGGAAATTCATGAGGTAAAACAATGCATCCCAACCTAACTTCTATGAATGAGGAGTGGGCTCCTTTCTCTTTTTTTTTCCCCCCACCCTTTCTCTTTCTCTCTCCCCTTTCCCTTTTGCCCCCACTAAGGAATCTTTGTCGTTACAGAATGTTATAACTGCAACAAGGAAGCCTAAATTAATGTTTATGAAGCTCTTGTTTTCTAGAGCCTTATACCAATTCTCCATACTCACCTTGCACCTGGAGCTAATTAACCTCATATTGTTCACAATTTTGGTATTCTAGGACATTGTTTCATGAAGTTCATTCATTTATTTACTTGAAAATTATGATGAATTCGTAATTGGACCAATTATATGTAATACATATTATCCGTCATGCATCAAAGATACGACAATCCTTTCTGTTGTTAACAGCTGATTGCAAGCATGAAATGGGTTAATTATAGGGATTATTACCTCAACACCCCTTGAGGTTCGGTACAATTACCAAAACATCCCTGAGATTTGGATAATTACCATTACACTCCTTGAGTGTTTAGATAGTTACCATTATGCCCCTTGGAATCCTAAATATTACAAATGGGTCCACTAGATAAGGGGGTGTAATGGTAATATAAGCATAAGTTTAGTGGGTGTAATTGCAATATATGTATACATTCAGGGGGTGTCATTATAATTATGCATTAACTGGACTGTACGGTAGATGGCGTAATAGTAATTGTTCAAACCTTAGGGCGTGTTTTAGTAATTATGATAAACCTCAGGGGCTGTAGAGGTAATTATCCCTTAACTATATTGGCAATCTTTTTGAAAGCGATCTCTAGTTGTCCATTCTGATGTTGAATATCATTTACTTTTCTTACTTGTGCACATTTGTTTTGTTTTAGTCTTTGTCCAGTTTCGATTTGGATGCTTAAAACTGAAAAAAACTTGCTTAAATTTCTTGGCCCTCCTACCCGAGAATTTATGAAATGCTTATTTGTTTACAAGCGAGGAAGATAGAGATTAGAGAACACCCGAATATTCCAAGAAAAGATCTATGTAGTGTTTCTAGAAGAAAAAGGCTTTAATGTTTAGGGATAATCGCCTCAACACCCCTTGAAGTTTGGTATAATTACCAAAACAGCCCCTGAGGTTTGGATTGTTACCATTACATCCTCTTGAAAATTCTAAACATTACAAGTAGACCCCCTTAATGAGGGGTAACGATATATGCATAAGTTAAGGGGGTGTAATTGTAATATATGCATACATTTAAGGAGTGTAATTTTAATTGTGCATTAGGCGAACTATACAGTAGCAGGTGTAATAGTAATTATTCAAATCTCATTAAGTGTTTTGGTAATTATGGTATACCTCAGGGAGTGTAGAGGTAATTATCCCTAATGTTTATGCTTCCAATGAATGGCAAAGCCCCCACTTCTTTTTCCAAGACAGTATGGTATCTTTATAAGAGGGTTTATGAAGTCCCTCACACTCCCCTGACATCAGCTGTTAGCGAATGTACGAGGTGTTTATAGGGCTTTAGATAGTTCTTCTGTCCCCTGTCTTCATGGGCTAAAGCATTTTTCAGATAAATAGTTAGTTGCTGAAAAATTGTCTAACCAAGCTCCTAACAAAAAGGTATAGTTATTTCCTACATGGTGCTATCCACTTCAGGTTGTGGAATTGGCCATGGACAAATTAAATACTACAAGGATGACAGATATTGTGATACAGCAGTTTGGATCAGCCCATCCTGTATCAGTTTAGGAAGACAATGACTTGTTTGCAATTCCTGCCAATTGGCTAGTGCTCGATTTTCAGAAGATTAAAAGTTTGGTTTGGTTTTTTTACACAGTTTCACACCATACCTGGGGCCTGACAACTGCCAAAGGTCCTAGATACATCCTGACAGACTGCATGGTTTATCTGTCATGTTCTTTCCTAATATTCCGACATTAACATTGATAAAGAGTACCTTAATAATAAACCAATAAAATTAACAGATAAATCCAAGCAGTATGCAGTTGATCAAAGCCAAAGGTAACAGTACCGTAGTCAGCGTATGAGATTTTCATAAAGTAAGTGAATACCTGTCTAAATTGAAACTCTCACAAAGTAAATGCCTGTTCTGAGGTAGTCGCCAGGCTAAAAGATGCAACCTTGAAAGAATCATATTCATGTGAGACAGTCAAAGTAGATCAATTAAATTACCAAGCTTGACTTGGCTTTGCTACTAAATCTAATTGAAGTAGTATTTAGCTTTTCACCCACTGGCTTGTGTTCATGACTAAATCTCTGTGCTTTTGGTTACATGAGGGATAGAAGGAGATATGAAAGTAATATTGACAT
>JACFYI010003535.1:670030-691570 GCA_014898755.1 Handroanthus guayacan | reverse complement strand
GTTCAATTGCTCTGTAAGTTAGTAATAACTGCTCTGCATTTAGAACCCCCCATAATATTTATAAAAGGAAAACCATCTAATTTTGTTGCTGGATATTATCAAGAGTGAATACTATGAATTACTAAAAAAGTTTAGCTCAAGATGCGAAAATTAGACGTGAGATCACTCTGAATAATTGGTAAATTATTTACATGTTAATCATGAGAAATTACAAGACCACAATTTGTTAACTCGTGAATCAATTGAATCGCTAAATTGCAAGACAGTTTTTACAAATGCAGGACGCCTTGAACATTTTCTGCCCCACACCATATATAACTCCTACCCAAATTTCTAGTATAAATACTCTTGCATCTTAATGTTCATCTAACAGCACTTCACTAAATCTCAATTCAACCTCAAATTTTCTTCAAAAATTAAGCAACTTCCCAAATTCAAACTTTTGCCTTTTGTAATGTTAATAACTAAATTTGTGTCATTTTTTGTTTTCAAAGAAAAGAGATATGAAGAGCCTGTCTTCAGACCACGTTTGCCCAAATGGCGTGGAAGTGGTGAAAGACTTCTGCACAAATGGGTGGGAGCTTAACTAATTTTCTGGGGAAAGATAAGCACTAACCAGTATGATAGTCGGTTGTGGGGCTGTGGCCTGTCACTGCATCTACTTAGTGATAGTGATATACACAGCTTGATGTGATGCAGGTAGATCAGTGCAGCTACCGTGCGTGCAAGTATGACGAGACTGCCTAGAAGCACAGTATCGATAGAGACGATTACAGTTTTCCTATAGGGAACATGTGACACCCCGAAAATTTTCCTTATTGAAATATTTATCTTTCATTTTTCAAGAGGATAAATTATTTTACAATCATAAAAATTTTAAAATAGCCAAAATATGTTTCTACATCCAAAACATTTTCATAGTATCCTAAGACGTTATTTTGGCCCAAACTAGCATGTTTAAGCCCCAAATCTAGCCCAATTTAAATTAAATATTAGCCCAAACAAAATTCAAGCCCAATCTAATATGTGAAAAAAAAAAAAGAAAAAATCAAAATGATCTTGCTGCAGATTTGGGCAGTCACATGATCCCCCAAAATGGGGGGATATTATGAATATTTTATTGACAAAATTTTATGACCATGTGTTGGATTCTACTTTTCTTCTTAACTAAGCTAAGAGAGGAGAAGCATTCACACTCATTCTTCACATTTGGTAGCAAGATTTTCTTCCTCTTCCTTCTTCATTTTCTCTCTCGGCAAACTCCACTAAAACACATACACTACAGAAAATTTTCCTCTCTCAATAAATTTTAAGAAATCTAGAACCAAAAAGGGGAAAAGTTAAAGGAGTGTACTCTTCCCAAATAGCCTAACTTGGTAAGTATTAGTGTAAGAAGATCTAGAATTTAATGATTAAACAAGAGGATTGAGAGAGATAAAGTAAGAGTCTAACCAATATGGTTGATTTTGGTTTTCGATTTAGGTGATTAACTTGAATCTTTGGATCATTTAACCTCTAAATCGAAGCTTAGGACCTAAGGTAAGTTTATGGCTCCCTTGTCATTGATCTTTTCCTGCTCTTCGATTTATTCGTAATGCTTCGTTTGGTTGATGATTCCATGTTTCTTTGTTTATAAAATGAGCTTATATGTGATATTGTATTTGATTCATCTTGTTCATAAGCTCATGATTTTCCTTGCGATTTGGATTGTGGAACCTTGAACTCTCTCTTGGAACCCTATCACTTGACCCTTGCAAGAAATTGGACCATGGACTAAAGGAAGAACCGTAACAAAAACTTGAAGAAAATCGGTTTATTGGACTTAAGAAACATATTTTATAAAAACTTGTAAAATGAAAATTTGTGATTTGGATTTTTAAAAGAAAATATTTGAAAAGAGATGTTGTAAAATGAATTTTTTTTAAAAAAAAAAAAAAAAAAAAAAAAAAAAAAAAGAAGAAGAAGGAAATTTCGTTCAACTAAACAGACGCCAAAGTGCTACAGCACTTTGTAGGAGTGCTATAGCACTTCGGTTTCTGGAATACTATAAAAAGCATGATGATTTATTTCTACAGTAACATACAAACCGAAACTGATGTGCTATAGCACTTTGTAATGGTGCTGTAGCACTTCACGTTTTGGATTTGTTTGGAACTCTCAATTTAAAACAAAGTCATTTAAGTGTTGTAGCACTTTATAAAGAGCTATAGCACTCTAAGTTTCATTCCTATTCTTACGTTTGACTCTATTTTACAAATATAAGTCCATTTTTCATCACTTTTCCATATTGTAAAAAAAAAAAAATTCACAATAATTTCCCTAAGTCCGAACTTTAAAGAAAAATTAATTATCGAACTTATTTTTCGTCATATTCTTTTCCCGATTAATTGTCAATTTCTTAAATAAGTTTATAAATTATTCTTTTGAAATAATTTGAGTTTAGAAACTATTTCTGCATCTCCAAGAATCAAACTGAGTTACTTATATCCGTGGTTGTTCAAAATCTTCGTTTTCGTTGAAATGACCAAATTTTAAATTGGGCAATTTAATGCCCATTTTAGTTTCAAATCTTTATATTTCGACTTCGATTTGCCAAACCAAATCCATACTTTATTTTTTTGAAAAGGTTTTAAACCTTTAAAATAATTTTTCTTAAGTCCGATGTCCAATTCAAATCATTGTGTGAACCTATCGATCCTTTGAATTCCTATATCGATATGACAATATGCTTGAATATGTCCCGTTCACTCTAAACAAGTCCGAAATTCATCTCAAAATCGTTTGTTAAATTCTTGTCTATATGAATTCTTGCTCGACATGGCTAAATGTTTGAATATGCTCTGTTCATTTTGAGATTCATGCCCCGATAGGGCTATATGTTTGAAAAGCCATGTTCGTTTTGAACCTATATGCATGATAAGTTGGGCCCTAGGTAATTCTTAGGTGATTTGAATTGGGCAATATCGGATTGTCGATTTGAACTCCTGGAATTCCTGTTTGGAGGATAGCCTGGAGGAATTCTGAAGTTTAGAATTCCAAACGGTTATTCCGAAACACGCGGTCGACAGTGTTTCAAGTTCGATATGTGTGCAACTCGAGCGGCCACTCGAGTATGCAAATTGGAGGGATAAGGTTATATGTTTTTGTTGAAGTTATAAGGGTGACAGATCCACCAAACAATTGATTCAGCCTTATAAGTTTGTTGATATGAATGTGATATATGAATTCGTTATCAGATTGTTCTGTTCGTTCCAATTGACTTGAAATGCTATAAGAAATCACATTCATGTTTTTGTTTTTATTATGCTCATCGTTGAATCTTGTACTCCTATCCTACGCCATAAACTTGCTGGGTCGGTGGACTTATGATTTCATATTATCATGTAGGTGATGAGACAATTGGAGATTGATACGAGCTTAATGTTATCACTTTTGTATTTTTGCCGGCGTTCATGTTTTTAATTAAATTGGACTTCTGTAGAAGTTTAAGTAAGGTTAGTTGTAATTTTTGTGGATTCCATGATGTAATATTGGAGGATGTAAGTTGTAAATTATTGGATGTTGAGCTATCAAGCTATAAATGCATTTGAATTTTTCTATTTATGGTTCGATAGTTAGTTTTCGTTCGCGAGTAATGTCTCGGGATCAATGTTCGCTCGTTACGTTCCGTTCGCGATCCCGGGGCGTTACAGAACATATATTCCTGGTCAATTAGTAGAGATAACATTCGACCATTGAGTTTGAGACACCTAATTGAATTTTCTAGTTCTAGATGTCCACAGGGTTGAATGGATGATTTCATGTTGTTGCTTTCGATTAGTACAAAAATGATGAAGACGAAGATAAATGGCCAAAGAGGCACTGTCTTATTCGATGCTATTGAGTGGTAAGGGTAGCAATCATAGTCCAAGGCAAGGACCACTATGCGTTGGTCTTGTCATGTTCAATTCCATTCCAAACTTTAGATGTTATGTGGCATTGGACGTATGGAAAGGACAAATAAATTATTCGGTTAAATTTTTCAGTAGTTTTTTCAAATCATAATATATGTGACATGCTTGTTGAGTGATCTTATCTGTGTGAATATCTCTTTAATAGGAATGTCACATCATGAAGTCCTAGTCTCGATTTGCCACCTCGTCTCTATGGTAGGGTCCTTGGGATGATGAGGTCACACTTTGGTCTCTCTCATCCAAGGGACTGCATGTTTTGCCACCATAATACGCAATTTTTGTGCACATTTGTCGAGATGTAGCCTGAGACAAACAATCTTCATGAGCTTTTGGAGAGATGACCATCACTTTTCATGATGTATTCTTCATTCTAGGTTATTGACATTGAGTAGATCTATGACTTCATCAGCCAGTTGTTCTGAGATGGTGGACGCTACTAGAGAGATTATGGGGATGGATTCCCAAGAAATAGATGTTGAATGTATTTCTAGTGGACCAAAATTACGATGCATTGGTGCTCATTGCACAAATAATGTCGGTGGCTTGGCCTCATCTCGCACTGCTGGTTATTTGATGTACTTATTGGGGTCAACATTATTTATCGATAAATCCACAAATTGGGTGAGGCCCCAAAATGTAACGTTGTTTGAGGATATGTTTGCAGTCTCACAGCATGCGTGGGGTGCAATAGCTCTTGCATAGTTGTATTTTCAATTGGGGGTAGCATTTCGTGCTAGTTACAAATAGCTATCAGGTTGCATGACAATGCTCAAGGTAATAATTCAGTTGCTTTTTTTTTTCTCTCTTTTGTTACCTCTACACTACGCCAAATAATGTTTGGCTATTTATATTTTGTACAGACCTAGATTCCCAAATTTCGATAAGCTTAATCTATGTTGCATAGCACAGGGGCATACATAATGCCAGAGATGACATCTAACTGATAGGGATGGTAGAAGCAAGAGAAGTACGTGAGAACAGAATGTTATTGGATTGGATGGCCCTGAATGCTATAAGATATATGAATCTTTATTTTTATTTAATTCTATTTAGATTTAATTTGACTATTATTTGTGACAAGTGTTTTGGTGTCATATGGGCTATAAATGTAGTTCACTATGTCCTGAGGATGCTATATCCAAAACCATGTGGTATGTGGAGGTTATCAAGCCGTACATACTAAACCAAGCACTATGATAGTATAGCAACATGAAGATCATTCAAGCAGCATCAATACCTCCCATTAAAAAGCCACCAAGGTTGAAGAATGCTCAGGAGTGCAATGTGATATACTGGGCTCAAAACGGCTTGTGAGCAATTCTTTTCTCACTCGTACCCTCGTATGCAAAACCTGGCATAATTAGCAAAAAATAGGATGGAAAAGTTACCGTACCTCTTATGTACGAGTTTATTATATATTTTTCATAAAAAATACGTTGAATTATTCGGTAAGAACTATGGATTTGCTTAGATTACAACACGTAAAAAATTACAAGTATATTATGAATAATGAAAAAAAGTACGGAATAAAAAATATGACAAATATGCAACAATAATAATGTTTATTATGCTTCTTTTTACACATATTTAGTCTTTTATTAATAAATTTCTCTTACATGAATCATATTTTCCTTTAAAATATATAGCTTTGTAAATAAAATACATTAATAAATATTTTTGTAATCTTACATGAATAGCAATATGAGAATTAAAATATGAAATCATGGACAACTAACTCGTTAATATAGTTACTTTAAAGAAACTCATTAATATAATTTTTTTAAATGAAATACATTAATTAATGCATATTTTTTTAAGATTTTTGAGTGATTGGTTGTTTAATTTTGGTATATCCAAGTTTGTAGATACTTTGAGGATTGCAAAGTCAGTAATTTTAAAGTTGAAGTAATTAAGTAGTGGTTGGATGGCTGGTATTCTTAGAAAATTACAAAAAATATGTAAAATAAAATATAAAGTTAAAAATATGTATATGTTACTGATACACAGAATATGTATGGATATAAACGTCAAACATATGCCTATAACATAAAATACGTGTATTTTTCCTTGTCATTAAGTTGAATACGGGAATGAACCATTTTCTTGAAAATACGTACGAAAAAGTATTGTACGCGTATGATACACATTTTTGCTAACTGTGAAACCTGATACATGACACAAATGACGAGGGAGAGGGTGAGACTTCACAGCAGCCGAATCCATACTTGGCAACATATGATGTTGTAGCTGCTATGCATCTATGTGAAACTTGAGATATGCTTCGGGTTTGAACTATCGTGAGCAGTTCTTGTCGCCATCTATTGAGTACATGAGGTTAGATGACCACGTGCAGCGGAGAGGTCAAAGTATTAGGGAGGTGCTCTTGCTAGTGCTAGTAGTGACAGAGGGTGGTTTAGAAGGGCACGTTGCTAGTTCATATTTTGGATTATTTGGTTTTTACATGTTAATTTGGGATTGTTAATGAGTACATTTATGTTTTGTGTATAAATATTTGACATCTATTAACTTATCATTTTTCTATTTATTTTGAATTTTTTTGCTAATTTTATCTTTGTACAACAAAAAAGATAAAAATCCATACAACAAAGAGCTCAAATATGTTAAACATGTAATAAAAACACATACAAAATATTGAAAAGAAAAGATCAAACCTATGCTGTTAATATATCGCACGTTGCATATGGGTAAAGGCATCGTCCATGTATCAAACAATATCATCACAGTATCTAAGGCATTCAATATTAAAGGATGGAAGTGGGTTGTCATTGTGAAAGTTAAGCAAAATATAATGTTCTGCGCATGCTATGAACCCAATAGGAATGAACATAATATTTACACGAGTCGCTCTGCAGCACACAACACCAAATATGTTATATTTTGTGCAAGTAACAATCCTAACACCATCTTGTTATACTTGGTGGCTGTCGCTAAATTTATATCTGATAATGCCATGAGAAGCAATTGTTTTACCAGTGACACAGTGATAACGCCATTCTACCCACATATTTATTATGCTCAAATACTCTAGCATAAAGTGAAAGCTGGTGACAAAATTTGTTATATAGTCTAATCCAGCGTCCATCCATTTCTCCGAATTCCTATATATAACACAGGCAACTTCTTGGTACCTAGAGCTACCGTCGCCTACAAAATAAATCCATGAAATGATATGTGGCATGATAAACCCATGAAATTTGCTATTGGAATTTGGTTTTTCAACATAGTATGTTGTTGATGTAGAAGATGCAGATTAACTACGAACTTGGGGATGACGAGTCCTTACAAGCCGAATCAAAAAATGAACAACCATGACAACTAAGTGATCCTAATGATGAACAAGCACACTCTTTCCCTGATCTTGAAGAAGATCAACCATTAATAAAGAACTTTAAGAACGTATACTCCCAGGCAGACGGATCTACTAATAGAATCCTTCTTAGGACTCCTAGGTTGCAACATCAATGACTCGTCAATGTCGGTCACCCCAAGACAAAGATAGGACAACAACATATCAGACAGGACCCTTTGTTGGATTGCCTGTTGTTTTTTATCAACTCTTGATAATAACCATCCAATCTAGTACTCATTTCTTTTGTGTGATCATTGATTGGTTTAATTATTGGTCAATGGTAGAGCTTCCAAACTCAACGTCTTTAGAACACGTGGATGTCATCACTAAAGAATATCTTATCCTGTTGCTATTTTTGAGCCTCATGTGCACATAAGAGGCCATAGATCTGCCACATTGTTGTAGCGAAGTTTTGTTCTAACTTGTACTTTAGATATGCTAAAAAGTAAGTGTTGATTTGTGTGCCTAATTGCAGATTTCTAGGGATGCTTGATTTCTTGATTGGTATCTATCACACAAAATTAGGGAGTGATCTAATTTGTTTTCTGTCAACTAATTAGGTTGTAAATTAGGGTTGCTGATTGATTTTCTTCCTTTTTATCTTTTTTTCATTCTTAGAAAACTTGTATAAATAGCCTATGATGTAACATGCAAACACATAATTGACAGAATAAAAAGATCAGCAGTTATCTCCTATTCTGCAATCTTTTCAGCAGTCTTCTTCTCCTATTTTTATTTTTTTGACATGATACCAGAGACATGGTTAAGACAGCCATGACAGGAGCTAATCATAGCCCCATATCCTCGGGAGAGACCAATGAGAGCTCTTCCATAATCATGCCAACTGTAGGAGCAGATTTTTCATCTTCTTCAACATCTAATGTTCTCCAATTGATTGCTCACAAATTGAATGGTAAAAATTACCTAGAGTGGGTGCAAACCATAAAGCTTGTAGTCGATGGAAAAGGCAAGCTTGGACACTTGACAGGCGAGATAAAGATACCAGCAGAAAATGACCCTACCTTTGCAGCATGACAGTAAAAAAACTCCATGGTGATAGCTTGGCATGTGAATTCAATGGAACCTGCCATTGGAAAACCATTTTTGTTCTTGCAAACAACCAATGAGGTGTGGGAGGCTGTTAAAGAAGCCTATTCCGACTTAGAGAACTCTTCTCAAATCTTTACCCTCAAGACAAAATTATGGCACAACAAGTAAGGAGATCGAGATATGACAACTTATTACAACAAAATGCTAATGTTGTGGCAAGAACTTGATCTTTGCTATGACGATAAATGGAACTGTGCCACTAATAGTACAAGGTACCTCAGAAAAGAAGAAAATGATCGGGTCTACATATTTCTGGCAGGGGTAAATTGAGAGCTGGATAAAGTGACATGTAGGATTTTAGGCCACAAGGCCCTTACCTAATATGCAAGAAGTTTTCTTAGAACTACGACGTGAGGAGACACGACGGAGTATTATGCTAAAGAAACCAGATGTTGGTTTTATCAAGAATCAGAGAGCTCAGCCTTAGTGACTCGAGGACTTGGGCATGATGGCGATAAAAGGAATTCAAAGAATCCATAGTGTGATCATTGTAAAAAGACTGGGCATACTCATGAAACATACTGGAAGTTGAATGGTAAGCTACCAAATTAGAAGAAAAAGGTGAGAACCGTGCATTTCAAGTCTCAAATACAGATTAAGATCAACAATCTCCTCTAGGAGAGTTTCCTTTCAACAAGAAACAAATAGACACCCTGGTCAAACTCCTTCAGTCTTCCTCAAATATGTCTGAAAAGTCTTCATCATCAAGTTCCTTAGCTCAAAAAGGTAATTATCTTCATGCTACCCTTGTGAGTGTTAATTCCACCAAATCTCCTTGGATTGTAGATTCGGGTGCAACAGACCACATGACTAGGTCTGCAAAAATGTTCGTTTCATATAATCCTTGTGCAGGAAATAACAAAATAAAAATAGCAGATGGATCTCTTTTTGCTATTCCCGAAAAAGGTTCCATTGTCCTCTCTCTTTCTATTACTCTCCATAATATCCTTCATGTTCCCAACCTATCATGTAACCTATTGTCTGGAAGCAAACTTGTCCATGATCTTAAATGTCATGCTCATTTTTCATTATCTTCTTGTAAATTGCAGGATTCGATCTCGGGGAAGACGATTGGCAGTGCTAAACAATGAGATGGCCTTTATCTTTTTGAAGATGGATCTAACTTGGAAAAACAATCTCCTAGTACTTGTTTCAATTCGATTTCGAGTTTTGAAAGTGATATCATGTTATGGCACCTTAGGTTAGGGCATCCAAATTTTCCTTACCTTAAGTTTTTGTTCCCCAAGTTATTTATCAATAAAAATCCATCTTCATTTGAATGTGAAATATGTGAATTAGCAACGCATCATCGTGTATCATTTCCTTTACAACCATATAAACACTCTAAATCTTTTTCAATAGTGCATAGTGATGTTTGGGGGGCTTCACGTGCCGCTACCTTGTCAGGAAAAAGATGGTTTGTAACATTTATAAATGATCACATGAGGCTCACTTGGGTATATATTCTAAAAAAAAAGTCTGAGGTGGAACAAATTTTCATAATATGATCAAAACCTAATTTCAAGCTAACCTTAGAGTTTTTAGGAGTGATAATAGGAAAGAATTTTTCAACAGTATTTTGGACAATTATTTTGCAAAAAATGGCATTATATATCAAAGTTCTTATGTCGACACACCCCAACAAAATGGCTTGGTAGAAAGAAAGAATAGGCATCTTCTTAAAATTGCTAGGGCCTTAATGTTCACAGCCAAGGTTCCTATCTATTTTTGGGATGAAGCTATTCTTACTATCACCTTTTTTATTAATAGGATGTCATCCCGTGTGTTAAAATTTCAAAGTCCTATAACTGTTTTAAAAAATTGTTTCCCAACATCTCGGTTAATCTTTGATATCTCCTTAAAAATATTTGATTGCATTGCGTTTGTTCATATTCATGGGAATGGTCGTGGGAAGCTTGAACCAAGGGCCAAAAAATGTGTTTTTGTTGGATATGCACCAACTCAAAAGAGAGGTTTAAGAATATTTTCCAAATTGAGCATGCTACTCTAGATTCCACTCCTTCTACGATCGTCGATTCCACTATCACTACTAATGGGAATCAAAATGATGCAATTTTCATAGAAAATGGACAAAACACTTTAGGGAATAAAAATTTGGAATACGTTTTTCCTATGCCACAACAAGATAATGAATTTGAGGCTAAGGAGGATGAGTTACTTGTTTATACAAGGAAGAGATATCTTCAAGATAAATGAGACCTCTCGTTGAAGCAAAATCAAGAGTTTAACCCAAGAGAAAATCCGAATTCAAATGAAGGTAACATCTTTTCCATCTCTGATTTTGGATCAAAATTCGATTCTATCGAAGACTTAGACATTCCTTTTGCTCATAGAAAAGGAGTCCGTTCATATACCAAATATCTCATTTCCAACTATGTGTCATACCAAAAATTGTCGCCCTCGTTTCGTGCATTCACTTCTAATTATCTAGAATAGAAATTCCAAAAATTGTCCAGGATGCTTTAATGTTCCTGAATGGAAGGAAGCCATCTATAGGAGATGAGAGCCCTTGACAAAAATGAGACTTGGGATGTGGTGGACTTGCTTGAAGGGAAGAAGACCATGGGTTGCAAATGGGTATTTACAGTCAAGTATAACTCAGATAGAAGCCTGGAGAGGTACAAGATAAGGCTGGTAGCAAAATGATTCACACAAACATATGGCATAGACTATTTGGAGACATTTGCACCTGTGGCCAAACTCAACACAGTTAGAGTACTCTTATCGATTGCTGCAAATCTCGATTGGCCATTGCAACAATTAGATGTCAAAAGTGCCTTCCTAAATGGGGATCTCGAAGATGAAGTATACATGGAATCTCCACTTGGCTTTAAGAAAAGGTACAATTCCAAGGTATGCAAACTGCAAAAATCCTTATATGGTCTAAAACAATCACCCAAGGCATGGTTTGAAAGATTTACTCAGTTTCTAAAGAGGCAAAGATACATTAAAGGGCAAGCTGGTCACACTCTATTCATAAAATTCTCAACATCACAGAAAATAGCTGTTCTAATTGTCTATGTGGACGATATCATTTTGACTGGAGATGACATTGTTGAGATAAAGAGATTGAAGAAATGTCTTGCTTCAGAATTTGAAATTAAAGACTTGGGACCGATGAGGTACTTCCTTGGCATGGAGATTGCTAGAACAAAGAAAGGAATAATGGTCTCACAAAGAAAGTACATCATTGATCTCCTAAAGAAAACTGGTATGAGTGGGTGCAGGCCTACTGCGACCCCAATAGATCCTAATCAAAAGTTAGGGGATGGTAAAAAAAGGATTCCAGTGGATACTATAAGATATCAAAGACTAGTGGGGAAACTTATTTACTTATCACACACTCGACTGAACATTGCCTTCGCTGTAAGTGTAGTAAGTCAGCTTATGCATTCTCCCTATGAGGAACATTTAGAAACAGTTTCCCAAATCTTAAGGTATCTAAAAGGTACCCCTGGAAAGGGATTGTTCTTCAAGAAAGGTGAGCAACGAGGGATAGAAGTCTATACGAATGCTAATTGGCCAAGATCTATCACGGACAGAAAGTCAACTTTTGGCTATTGTACTTATGTGTGGGGTAATCTAGTCACTTGAAGAAGCAAGAAACAAAATATAGTTGCAAGAAGTAGTGCAGAGGTAGAATTCCGAGCAATGGCTCATGGAATATGTGGGGGTCTATTGCTAAAGAGAGTTTTAGAAGAACTGAAAAGACCAACTGAGTTGCCATTATATTGTGATAACAAAGCTGCAATCACCATTGCACATAATCCTGTTCAGCATGACAGGACCAAGCATGTGGAGATTGACAAACATTTCATAAAGGAAAAGTTGGAAGAAGGGATAATTTACATGCTGTTTGTTCCTACTACCCAACAAACTGTTGATATCCTAACTAAGGGGCTTGTAAGACCACATTTTGAATTTCTAATAAGCAAGATAGGCTTGATTGATATCTACGCACCATCTTAAGGGGGAGTGCTGAAAAGTAGGTGCTGATTTATGTGCCTAATTGCAGATTTCTAGGGATGTTCGATTTCTTGATTGGTGTCTATCACACAAACTTAGGGAGTGATCTAATTTGCTGTCTGTCAACTAATTAGGCTTTAAATTAGGGCTGCTGATTGATTTTCTTCTTTTTTTATCCTTTCTTAGAAAACTTGTATAAATAGCCTATGATGTAACATGCAAACACATAGTTGAAAGAATAAAAAGATTAGCAGTTCTCTTCTATTCTGCAGTCTTCGTCTCCTATTTTTATTTTTCTGACAAGATATAACTTGCTCAAATGGCTTGTGCGTGACAACTCCTTCTAAATTTATGAGATAACGATAAGATATGGTGTGCTTCGGAATCCTAGTAGATTGCTCAAATTCAGCCTCGATGTCATTTATTTGACTCGCATCTCGAGTAAACTTGAGTCCACATAATATCCAAGCCATCTTTTGGAGACATAAGCTAACTTTTTAGAGTAGATTGAACACTCCCTACCCTGGTTATCACAAGAATAAAGCTGGACATAAGTCAACCAACATATTGAGGAAATCACTAAATATAAAATAGTATAAATAAAAAATAAATTTTATATACATGTTTGTCCTTGTGTTGCTGAGGTGAAATACTTGACCAGTCTAAGCACGAACAAACTTCTCTTATATATTAGTAAGTTTCTTGGATGTATGTCATCAGCTGTGCATTGACCTAATACTGCCAAAAACATGTCCCAATAGTTCTATTCGTACTTTACCATATGAGAACTCACTAACTGTTTCCACTTTTCCTTGTGAGAATGTTACAGTCAATCCTTTTTTGCCATCCATCAACTTTGTTGCATTACTTTTCACATTTTTATCTATGTGGAATTAACAAGGGATATGTAGGACTGTGGGAAAATTTGCTCTAACACTTTTATTGAACCAAACTCTTCGTCTGTCATAAAAAATTAGGTGTAAACGACCTCAGATTCCGAAGAGCCTAGCTATTGCTCTCATCAGATTCATTACTCATAAAATGTAAGTTAAAGTTCCTTTTCATAGGGGTGATTCCAATAATCTCCAGAATTGGCATTTTATACGTGTTACAAAGATATATATATATATATAGAAAAAACATTCCGATAATGCAATAAATGAAATGTGAACATATATAGGATATGTGGTAAATTTTATCTCATTTCAGAAAAAAGTTTGCTTCAATTATGATCTACTCATGCTAGTTGTGCTAAAATTTCTAATAAAGTGAAAAATTAGGGAAAAGTTGTGTTAAAAGTGAGAGAGAATGAAGTTTTACGAGATGAAGATAGTGAAATAGATGTGGGGGCGAAAAAGTCTAAGTGTCCTGAGTTTAATAATTAATGTCCCGCATTTAGCACCCATGAACATAAGTACAACCCAAATCAATGTCTCAACAAGCCCAACTATCTCACCTTGCGACAACACCCCCATTCCAAGCCAACCCGTAAGCGAACATTGCACGGTTCACTACAGCACATTCTTACGTAGCGTATCTGTGATATCATATTTTACATATATTAAGTAATGAAAAAATGGATACCTTATAACTTTAACCAAAGAATTGGTGTGCAATTATTGAGTAGCCTTTTCGAGCACGTTGTTTGCAAGGGAGTTCAGTGTTATGTAAGCAAAATGGTGCTGTATGGGAGCCACCTTTTGATCGCTGTCTAAACAAGTAGTGATTTTGATATTCTATTCTATACGGATTAAGTAGTAAAAGAAGTGGACACATCGTAAATTTTAGCTAAAGAATTTATGGTGAGTTAAGGAGTTAACCTGCCAACTCCACGAGTGAAACAGAGTGGGGCGGGGTGAGGTTTTGGGGGAAGTGGTATTGGGTGAGCCCAACCCCCCGTTGTCATCCCTAAAAGAAAGAAAACACTAATTCTTTTTTTTTTTATTATTATTTGAAGAAAAAGAAAACACAAATTCATTATGTTGAAAATATAGAAAAAAAAAAAAGAAAACAAAAAAATGAAAATTGAAGAAATTGAAGAAGGAACAAAATGAAAATATTAATAGGACAAGTTAAACATTACATTGGAAGAGATATCTACAACATTTATTATCCTAAATAAAATATGAAGTACCAAAACACATTGGCACGTTTGAAATTTTTTTCATAAATTCAAAGGCATTTTAGATTGTATATTCCGATTTGTGTTCAATCTTCTATTTCATTGCATGAATGCTTGTCAAGTATATAACATTTATAACTCTATATTTTTATAAAAAAAAAATTTAATATAGTTGTCATAAATTTAAAATGTGAGATAGAAAATGGAACACTCTCTTAAATTTAAGATCATAGATGCGAGAAAGGTATCCTTTTGCATTTGTATCCAATTTAACGTTATTAATGCTACTATTATTGGAGTTCTCTCTTTCACCTCGTTTCCCCTCTTATACCCCCGACCCACAGCATACAACAGATACACACCGCTTTTCTGCTCCCAAGGGTTTGCAATTTTCTGAAACATCCGTCTCTCCGATCACTCTTTCAATCAAATTTTAGGTTTTTTCGTTTGTTAAGCTGTATAGGTATAGGTAGTACGAATCTGGAATCTCTTATCTGTTGCCGATTTGGAATCTACAAAGATCCGTGATTGAATAAAAATCGGGCATTTTTGGCTTGGCGTTTCATTGTAGGGTTCTGTTTGATGGTTCAAGAAACGTGTAAAGATCTAGGGACTGCGAATAGTCTTATAATTTAAAGATATGGATGTGGATTTCAATGGTGATGTCGCGTGCCTCGATGCTGAGCTCTTGCAGCTCCCGGAGGTGCCTCCTTTGGCGATCAAGGCCAACCCTTTTGTTGCTGAAAAGCTCTTTGATCAGTGGCTTTCGCTTCCGGAAACCAATTCTTTGGTAATTATTTTGTTCCTTCCCTTTTTTTTTCGTTTTTTTAATTATCAGTTTCTGCATTAGACTTGTTAATGATGATTCATAATCGGGCTACATGCTTTGTTACTTTGGTCGGCTAGGTTAGTTAATATATGGGATATGACCAATTCATTGGTGTAAACTATGGATGCTGTTTTACGATGTTATTTGATCACACCGGTCTATCAAGGGGTGATTACAAACCTGAGGAAATAAAGTTTTAGGCTTAGGCTGTTGGGGTGATTCTTGTTTGAAAACCATTCTAAATTTTCGTTTGTCTTAGTGGTAAGGGACTAAGGGTTATAAATTTGGAATATAGAAGAAAATAAGTGCACGTGGATTGTGGGCTGGTAATAGCAATGGAAAAGGTCATAGGGAGTTTTGCATGAGAAAATGTAAGAGGTATGTAACTCAGCCGGCAAGTCACTTAGGGATCATGTTGAAGGTCAAAATCTTTTTAAAACCTCAGCTACTAAGGTGGATCAAAAGAGAAGGCGACTTTGTGATATGTTAATGGTCTAGCTTCTAGTGAAAACAGGCCATAGGATATCTAATGGTATGCCTAGCCTATGGTTAAAGAATTGCACATGGATTATTGGATTTCCTGTCCGGTCATATTTATTGATCTATGTTGATGCACTTGCTTGTTTTATCTCTTGGAAATCACTTTTGCATTACTGGAGCATTTTATTTTTATTTTGGGGCCCCTGCGGGGCACCAACAACTTGATATGGCAATAACCTCCATTGTTTTGTGGACTTCGTTCATCTTGTAATAAATAATGAGGGAATATTAATAATTAGTATGACTGCAAGAGATATTGATGTGAGGGCTTCAGAATTAACTGTAAAACATATGCATTATGGAATTTCAAAACACTTCTATCTATTACAATGATCTTTTGAGTGTTAATGTGCAATTATGCTAATATAATCAAATTTGCAGCACTAAATTAATTATGGAAAAACCATGCAAGTGATGGAATATTTTTTTTCCACTCTCTACTGTAGACGTCATAAGGTACATCCTCATTTCCAAAAAATCACATAATTTCCTTTTAACTGAAGAAGTTATTCCTCTTTTAACTTGTTTCTGTCTGAGTTTCCCAGAATCTTGCCAAGTGAATGATGAATTCCTTGTTGTTCTTCTTGCCAAGTGAATGATGAATTCGTAATTATTCTTCTTGCCAAGTGAATGATGAATTCCTAAATCTTTTTCTTCTTCTTGCTTTCTTTCTTTTCCCCATTTTTTACCCACAACTTTCTATAAGATTCTTAGTTGGTAATCCCCCACAACTTTCTATCAGATTTTTAGTTGGTAATCCCTGTTAGATTTTAACAGGGGGAGCAATTGATATTTTAATGCTTATAGATGATCTTAACATTGTCACAATTTCTGAAGTCTCTGGATTCTTGGACTTCATGAAATCTTTAGCTTTCAGTAAGTAGAATTAAAGTTTAGACATTGATCATTGACAACACCAATTATCTACTCGAAAATTTTAATTTTAACCCCCAACAAAACTTTTACGCTATCCAGCATATAGGAGATTCTTTTGTAGTTATTACATACGACATTTTGTAAATACAAATGCGGTTTGATGAGTTGGTCTAAACTGGTAATGTGTATTAAATCATGCAAAGTGTACTAAACTATGCATACACAACACATGCACACACTTGACTAGTTTAAACTGGTAATGTGTGGTAACTCATGCAAAGTGTACTAAACTATGCATACACAACACATACACACACTCTACTTACTCTCTCTCTCTCTCTCTCTCTTTCTCTCTCATATAGTCACATATATATATATATATGTATACCTTTATATACAAATTCAGTTATCTAAGGAAATTGCTCATGTAGAGTTGTTTTAGATATTATCCAATATCAACTATATGTAGAATTTGCTTTGGAATGCAGGACGTAATTGTTTCCTGCAGTTCCATTATTGCTCGACTGTATGTATAAGATCTACAGTTGGATGAGATGGTTGAAGCCTCAGTTATAGAAAGAATATGTTTTGGGATGCAGGAAAGAGTTGCCAGCAAATCCCATTATTTTACAGGAGATATTTACTTATATATTTGTATTTATAAGTGTGTCCTCTGTATGTATAAGAATTACTGTTGTATGAGCTGATTGAAGCTATTGGACTTTAGCTTGTAAATGAGAGTAACATAAGTTCATGCTTCTAAATCTCGATGCTAGGTTGGTTGGTTTGTTCATTTTAGAAATTGTCATTAGTTCCAAGATGTTTAGGCTGCAGTTTCCAAATCCCTGAGGTAAGTCTCGGTCATCGCTGAAATGCTCGTTTAAACGGACGAGAATTAGTTAAAATAACTATGATGTGTAGTCAAATCATGCCAAGTGTACTAAACTATTTAGATATATTAGTAGGCGCATGCACAATCACACTTTTATATATACGGTATACCTATATAGCTACAACAATTATTTGAGGCATTTGCTTTTATAGAGGAGCTCTTTTCGATACTATCCAATACAAGTTATTTTCGGAATGCAGGACAGTGTTTCTTCCTGAAAGTTCCATTGTTTGGCAAGAAATAGTAACTTATAAACTTATAGAAGAGGTTCAACTGAAAGTTTCAAATTCATAGTTGAGCTATATATCTCCACTTTCTCCTATTCTTTTGGTAGGGGAAAATCGGTGTGGGAGTGGAGGATAAGTATTGATCCATATCCCATTTCACACTTGTTTGGTTTCTCATCTTACAATTTAGTGTATTTATGATTTCTTCCTCTAATGTTATGAAATTAGGAAATTTGAGAATATGAGGAATGCCATCTGATCCTCTGTCTTAGCAAATAAGAGAAGTAGGCTTCCTTCCCTTTGTCTTTTTTGTGGTCCTCCGTACCAAATGGAACCCAAGTGAGCTGCAGATGTTTATTGGGGGTTTGAGGTGGCATTTTTGTCAATTTAGTTTGCTTGGTGCTGAGGTGGAATCTCTTTTCTTTGTTTTGGAAACAAAGTTTTCATCTATTGTATACTTTTATATTTTGTTCATGAAGAGCTCAAGTTCTGAAGTAGAATATGTAGTTGCATATCCTTTTTATTTGCCATCTAGTGGATATTGTGCTATCACATTCTCATGTGGTGTTTACTTGATTGGCGGAGGTGGGGCCTATTAATTCTTCACATATTGTATTTTTTAATTATTGACTTCATTATAATCTAAAATCACTTGCTATGACTTTTTACACGAGGTAGCAAAGGAACTTATATTTCATTCAAAGTCTTTGTATACATTTTTCCCTTTGATGTGCTAAGATTTGTTATTCTCTCCTCCGTCAATTGAAAATCTGTCTAGGTTGATCTCACGTAGTGTTTGATGAGCGTTGATAAAGTGAGGTATGTCACTATGTCTGCTTTTCTACCATTGCCTTTAGAAAGTAGTTCGTGAAAGCTGTTAAAATAAAATAAAAGGAAGAATATGGATGGGAACATTATGTAGAAGGAAATAGGTAGTTGATTTTTTTTTTTTTTTTAATTTGAAGAGAACCTATCTTTTATTTATAGGGATGGGGAAGGTACAAAAATATAGAAAGATTACGTTTCCAAACTTAACAGATATGTCATAATATATAATTTTCTAACTTAACAATACGCTAGAATATATAATTTCTTAACTTGGGAGATATGCTAGATCTATACTAAATACATCTTAACACATCTCCTCAAATTGGAGTATAGATATTGATCATGTCCAACTTGTTACACAAAAGACCCAAACAACAGGCAGTGAACATTAGGCAGTAGGCAGTAGCAATAGCAGATTGCAGAAAGCAGTGGACAGTAGACAGTAGGCAATAGCCAAAAGGCAGTAAATAGAAAGCAATAGCCAGGAGACATCATGCTGAGTCAGCAGACAGACAGTCAGGAAGCTGACAGAGCGTGAGGGCAGATATTAGCCAAACACCCATTAGATAGCAGACAGTCGGGTGGTAAAGTTGACAGAGAGTGTGGGTTTATATAAGCTAAACACCCAATAGATAGCAGACAGGTAGACAGTAGACGGTAGTAGACAGCAGGGCGTTGCAGCCAAAAATCTGCAGCTAGGTAGCAAACAATGTGAAAATAGTTGTAGTGGCGGACTAGGGTTTTAGGTTCTGTGACAGCTAGGGTTTCAAGGGCTAGTATTGCTTTTTTAATGAGGAACCTACTTTAATACCATGTTAAAGTAAAGGTACAAAATATAGAAAAATTATGTTTACTAACATAAGAGATATGTCAGAATATATAGTTTCCTAACTAAACAATATACTAAAATATATTCCAAATATATCCTAACAAGTTGGTTGTATAAAAAATTTTATCAAAAAAAAAAAAAGTTGGTTGTATCAAATTGTCAATATAACTGTGAAGTTAGCTATGGGAAGATATATCATTTTAGGAAATTGAGTTTTATCTTGGGACGTGTCAAAATGGAAATAAATAAATAATTTGGAACAGGGAGTAAGTTAAAGAATATTTCTTTATCCTTCTGAATTTGCAAATTTCCGGTTGAAAGAATTTAGCTGCCTGATCGCTTGGTGCAATAGCTATCTGAAGTTCAGTCTTGTTATAGTTGAAATGGAAATCAGATATGCTGACAAAGATCCACATGTTAATTACAGGTAAAATCCTTGCTCAATAATGCTAAGGGAGGTGGTCCAATAAATGTTGCTGGAACATCAACTAGCACAAATGCTGCAGCTAGCAATTCATTGCCGTCAATGTTTCCCTCTGGCAGTACGCCACCACTTTCACCAAGAAGTTCATCAGGTTCTCCTCGGATCATGAAACAGAGGGCAGGCCCATCTGCTTTGGGCTCTCCTCTGAAATTAGTGAATGAGCCTGTGAAGGAGCTTATACCTCAGGTTCAATATGTTGATGTGTGGATATTTTTTGGAAACTGTTTTCTTTTGGTAAATTGTGGCTTTTGTTTATGTTTTGGCAATAAATATCAATATCTTGATAACACTTGCGACTGTTGCAGTTCTATTTCCAAAATGGCCGCCCACCGCCAAATGAATTGAAAGAGCGATGCATGTTTAGAATCAACCAATTTTTTTATGGTCACATGGATGGACTCCAAATGGACGGTGAGATTGGATATGTGCTATATGTTGTAGGTTCTTAGAATATCCGTTAGTTTGTGTATAATCTTCTAATCCATATGGACGTTGGAAAGTGAAATAACAGATCATCTGCCTAGTACCGGCTGTTTATATGCTTACATTTTTATGGGTTTTCAGAATTTAAACTGGTAACTAAGGAAATTTGCAAGCTCCCCTCATTCTTCTCGACTGTACTGTTTAGAAAGATTGATGCTGATGGCACTGGAATTGTGTCCAGGTATTTGCTGTGATATTTCTTGATCTTGGAATATGCTATTTTTTTCTTAAATCTGTTTCCTCTTATGCATGTACAGATATGAGAAGAGATCACATTAAACCAAATGAAAGGAATTTAACTACACAAGGTGTTAAGTTATATCACGTGTATCTCTTTTCTAAGATTAAACTTTGTGGTGGAAATCAATTTATTGCACGTGTTACCAAGGTCATGAAAAAGTCACATGGATAATGAGGCAAATATTTTGTGAACTTCATAACTATTCTAAAAGATTGATGTGAGAATGAATAATCAAATTGTGTGAACTTCACTAGATATCAGTTGATCTTGTTTCTAGTTGTGAGCCTCTTTGTGCTCTAACTTTTTGCGCTTGCATTAGGTTGAGGGAGCCTAGAGTGTGGGCTATCATATTGCCAAGAAGTACTGAAAATCTGTTACATATGAGAGAATTTATTGAATTTTGGGTTTCTTGTTTAAATATGACTTGGATTGCTGGGATAAAGTCATCATACCTGCTAGGTGATGTGTTTGTTTAAGCCATGTGCAGAGGGAAAATTTAATATTTGGTCCTGTAAATTTGGCATCGGTTCACTTCTCGTCCTTTGTAGTTGCTATGTAATTAGCAGCAAAATTTCAAATTTCTTCTGGGAGATAGTTCAACTCACCATGTTTTATTCTGTGACTCGCATATGGCCATGAGTTTTGGGAGGAAAGGGAAGTACCTGTTAGAAATTGAGCTGTCATTAGCCGTTATTCTTTTTAGCTGTCATAGCCATTATTCATTATCAATATTTGCTGTCATTCATTTCTAACGTTCATCTTCTTCTCT
>JACFYI010003535.1:648192-669930 GCA_014898755.1 Handroanthus guayacan | reverse complement strand
AAAGCAAAATGTTGTTGCACGTTCTAGTGCAGAAGCTGAATATCGATCAATGGCCTCTGCTACTTGTGAACTTATTTGGATTAAACAAATTCTTCAAGAACTAAAATTCGGATATACTCAAGGGATAAAGTTATGTTGTGACAATCAGGCAGCACTTCATATTGCATCTAATCCAGTTTTTCACGAAAGAACCAAACATATCGAAATAGATTGTCATTTTGTTCGAGAGAAGGTTATTTCAAAGGAAGTGATCACTGAATCGGTCCGTTCCAATGAACAACTAGCAGATATCTTTACAAAATCTCTTAGGGGACCGCAAATTCAATACATTTGCTGCAAGCTTGGAGCATATGACTTATACGCTCCAGCTTGAGGGGGAGTGTTAGAAATTGAGCTGTCATTAGCCGTTATTCTTTTTAGCTGTCATAGCCGTTATTCATTATCAATATTTGCTGTCATTCATTTCTAACGTTCATCTTCTTCTCTTTTTCTGTGTATTTATTTCCCCTATTGTTGTAAGTCTGAAAATATAGAAATGTTAATGGAAATTTCCTCTTTTATCAGTACCAATACTATTCCCTTGAATCCCTTGCCCCTTGAGAAATATATATTGAATTCATGGACTGTTGAACTTGCACGTGAAGTTTGAGAGTTTTGAAGGCTCTCTCATTAGCCACTCTAGCATTCAACAGCGCGGATACTTGTGCTAGATACCTAGGTTTTAAGTCTTCACCCCCCATGGGATAGATTTGCTAGATATCTACATTTTAAGTCTTCACCTGCATGGGATAGATTTCGTTCTAATGAAATTTGTCTACTTAATCCACTTTGCAAGCCATGTCAACTACTTTCCATACAAAATGTTTGCTAAGTCTGGCTTATGAAAATTTCTAGTTAGAAGTACCAAATTTGCTTCAAATTAAAGGATGCTAAGTGGATAATAAAAGGATCCAAAGTTAAAGCAGGTCAACAGTATAAAAAATGCAATGTTACAACAATTGTAGAGCAAGACTAAGGCTGTAACAATTGTTGCAGGTCTCGGAGAGTATCGGCTGTGTTTTTGAGTTAATTACTTCATACTTCATGTTTGTTTTCTGATTACTGTTCAAACACCTTGGAATTATAGTTGAAAGGGTTAATTATATGAAGGGAATCTTCACATTAGTCACACTAGCTTTTTTCACCTGTGATGTTAGTTAAATAGTTAATGACGCCAAATACAATTATACGTGCAATCACAAGATAAAAGCCCTGGTTTTCTTAAAAAACGTGTATTATATTTATGTTTGTTTAATGCAAAGTATCTGATAGCTGGTGGCCAACTTATCCTTGTTTTCTTTCCCATCTTTCCTCCATTCTGCACACCAATGTTACAAACTGACTGCCACTCCTATGTCTTGACAATTTCATGCTAGCACTTATCTGTCAAGTCCCACCCATCTGCGACAGTTATGAACTTTTCACATCTACGCAGACATACAACGATGCTTTCCCCTTCCAACTTTGTCCCCACTTACGTCACTAGAGTATCAATTCAAAAGTACTGTTGGTAATTGGCACTTACAACAATCTAGCCAAGCTTTGGTTGAACTATAACATTATTTTTGTGTCTAAATTTTGAAATCATTAGAAGTGAAACTGTGTGGGGGTTTGAGGAAGCAAAGTAAATAAAGTATTGTGGAAATCAACTGGTTTTGCTGTGAATTGGTTATTTGTGTATCTGAGTGGAAAGGAATGCATGTATCTTTACAAACACTTATTCAGCCAATAGTTGAATTTGGCAGCAAATCAGTCTTAATGTGAGGCACTAGGTCTGTTTACGGGTCTATCTTTTGCGGACTTGCAGAGAGATTGCCACTTTTTTATGTAACTTATTCATGTGCTTTTAGGACTTCGTGTCCTCTTTTTTCTAATCTATCTCCGTCTCTCTCGTGATGGAATTTTTGAAACATAAAAGCATGACACTCCTATATGTTAAGTCATGTTCTGGCATTGAGCTGCACAAGGGGAATAATTTGTGCTCTTATCCCCCTACTTTGGAATTGTTCTTTGTGGAATTAAGAGTCATTTAAGATATCCAATTTTCTATCTCATGAATATTGTGCTTTAATACTGATTTAGTGGTTAATTGTAGCCTTTTTCACTTGTTTTTGGATGCCCTTCACCACTGTGGTGAAAACAAGCCTATCTAGCCAAGGGATAATTCAATTTTGTGTTGCATTTTAGTGTAAGTTACTTTGAGATGGCATCAGCAAACGGGTTAACCTGTTAGAAGCTTTCCTGAGGTGGGCTTATGCTTGCCATTATCCAATTTTCTTAACCCAGTTGATAGGTCTCTTCATTTTTTGGAAGCCTGATCCTGGCACTTCTTGATATCTAACTTTATTTCATCACGTCCCTTTGCCATTTTTACTCTCATTGATACTTTGTCTTAGAGACTACTTAAACTCTTCCTGACCACTCATTATAATCGCTATTGCCTTTTCTTTAAGATATATAGCCCTTTCCTTAGATAAAACATTGTTATCATTGTGTTTGAATTGATAAAATCTCATGGGCTTAGTCTTTCTGGAACATTTTGGTAGTTTTAATCAGATTGTGATCACCAATTGGTGAGATACTCGATGTTGCAATTGTTACAAGAGAGCTTCAGTATCTCACTAATAAAGAGAAGAAGACAAAAAGCTATCTGGCAATTAAAAGGGGCAAGATTACGACGTTTTCGCTGATTGGCTCCAACTATGAACTTGGGAGATATCTCATGCTCAAAATAGAGAAACATTCTAAAAATTTGTTTTTAATAAAATACTTCTCACTCTGCATTCTATACTATTAGTTAGACGGGGGCTTAGACATGGTATTGTTATTGGACAAGTAGCAATAACAAAACGTAGCAGCTAGTCACTTTGATTTTGTTGGGAACAGGTGATTATTCTGATCATAAGACAACCTTTCGGCCTCATCTTCTTTTTGAAAGCTTAACTCCAGAAATTTATTGTAATTATTTGTGGTTGACTTTTACTTACTGACAATTTGTGCCTTGGGACTTGTTTAGAGTAGCACTCTGACTTTGACTGATGATATGCAAACAGGGATGCATTTGTCAATTATTGGATTAATGGAAACATGTTGACAAAAGATATAGCAACACAAATATACACAATCTTGAAGCAACCGGATCTCAGATACTTGGTCCAGGTTACGTGGCTACCATAAGACTATTCTGTAATACGTAAATTTCAGAAAGTTGAGTTTACCAATTGTTATTAATATGTTGTTCCATATGTTTCTGAACTTGACATAGGATGACTTCAAACCTGTTCTTCGAGAACTTCTGGCTACTCATCCAGGGTTAGAATTCTTACAGAGCACACCTGAATTCCAAGAAAGATATGGTAATTTCTACATCGTATGTTGTATTTTATTTATTTATTCAATTTTTGCCGACTCAAATTGGTTTATTTTTGCTAAATGTGTGGATATATTCTTATATATAGAGAGGATATGTATATATATTTATTTTGGTGTTGGTCCAATATTTAGTTATTATTCTAGCACTGCTGCAATTCCACCAATTTCTGCAATCCAAGGACTATACTAAAGAATATCTCTACTTGTGTACTGTTGCTGCTGACTATTAAAAGTACCAGAACACTGTTAAGAGTAGTTATGAACATGCATGCTGCTTATTCTGTTGCTTGCAAGAGATAACTTCATTTACTGGTTTTAAAAATTAAGCTGTCACTTTCAAATTGTTTTCTCGTTATGACTAAAACCACCAAAATTAAACTTCCCTGGCTGTAATAACTATGGACGATATGATTTTCCTACAATTTTTCAAACATTCTTGGTCTGCTCTGAAACCCATTTTGGTCGTTTTAGATCTTAATCATTTGGATCTTTGGAAATTTATTGTTAGAATATGATTAGATATATTCTAACATTCCGATAGTTAAGTTGATACTTTCTATCATATTTGTAGTTATCCATCCAATAATAAATTCAAGCATAATATTTCCCTTCTATGGGTATTACGGATATGAATTTTGAGTTTGTTTCCAAAAGATTTTTTGTTGATTAAAGGGGTGGAAAATGAGAACAAACAGGATGGAAATCCGGAACTTGTGGGTAAGGAAAAGATTGGGTCTGGACCAGACCTGAAAACCTGGCTCCAGGTGTACCCAATCGGCAGACCCCAGGCCTTGTACTGGGTTTGGTAGGATACATAAGAAATTCTGTGGGTATTTATTTGGTAAGGATATGGTTATGGAAAAACTCTCTGGCGGCAGGACTTTTTCTATTTAATGTGGAAATCCCATGGTCCTCAAACAGTATGCTTAGTTCTTGTTCCTAAGAACACGTTTATCTCTTTTTCCCTAATTTTCATTGTTGTCTTAAAGCACAACCCAGATCCTGACATGTAGCCCTAAATTTGTTTGACCTTTATTTAGAAGGCTTTGTTTTGACCTCCTGTTAATTCACTGCCGTCATTATGTTGGGACATCCCTGAATTATGGACCTTATGATTTAGGCACTTGTTTGGTATCTTGTTAAATCACATTTTTACAGTTCACAACTACTATAAAAGGCACATAACGTGTTATATAGCATATACCATTGAAAGAGACATGTTTATATTATATCTCAATAAAATCCAGTTCATGGAAAAATGTTGATCCATGGACAGTTCATTTTTGTAAAGATCATAATGCATGAGAGATATCATCAACTTTATTGATGAGGGTTTGATGGATTTTGGACGTGAAGTATGTGCATGTATATTTTAACTGTGGACTGCAATTCCTGGATATTCAGTTCTCTTTAACTCCAACATCTGTTTTTGGCAGTTCCCTTCTAGGTTGAAGATATATCTATGTATTTACCCGTGTGCATCCTTGCATCTTGAAAAATATGCTTTTTGTCATTAACTATATGATAGAATAATCTCTTAAATAATTCTACTGAAATAATTTATAGATCACAGCCTCAAACCCCAGAGGGCCTGCATTGCATCATTTTATATTCTACATTGGTTTCCTTTCCAGTTTGTTTTATATCCTAGAAATTTCGCATTTCACATTCTGTGGCTCATTTAGTTAGTAAATTTACTCTCAGTTTTCATTAATTTATCATTTGCGAAATAGGGCCAAGTAATAATAGTCAAATTCATATAAGCTTAAGCATGACCGTCAACCTCAACCTTAATATGTCACTAACTAGCGGAAACGATTTGCCATTAGTTTTAATGCATCTTGTAGCTGTTCCAAGACACAAAACACCTCCGTTTTGCCCTGAAAGAAATTGTTATTCGTATGTTTAATGGTACAAAGTATATTGTTGACTTTCTTCAGTCTTTTCATTTGGTTTTGTACATTGGTTAGACAGCAACCTTTCTGATTGATGATGTCAACATAAAATTTTTTTTATGACCTTTCATTAGATGTCCAATGCCTATAGTTGCTTCTATATTTTCTAGGGTATCTTGATTTGCTAGTCAGAAGGCAAGTATCAATGGTTGGCTGCACTGTTTGCTTTCTCTGCACTGCTGATGTTCAAGTTAAACATACATTTCCTATCTACTTGCTGAAAGTACACACATTCCATGATTGAATTAACAGTTCAATGCATTGCTATGTCCAGCTGAAACTGTAATATACAGAATATTTTACTACGTGAATAGATCCGGTAATGGTCGTCTTACACTCAGGGAGCTGAAACGATCGAACTTAATTGCTGCAATGCAGCATGCAGATGAAGAGGAGGATATCAACAAAGTCTTGAGGTAATTACTGAAGAATCGAATTTTTTTAACTTTCGTAAGAGCCTTGTTTATTCTTTTATCAAAGCTAGTGAGTCGTATCATAATTCCATCAAGTTCCTATGGTGGTTATACAAAAAGCCTGATTTGATAAGATTCTTTAGAAAAACCAACCATATTGTGCTTTAGAAGAGAAGAACAAAGTAATTTCAAGTTTCCCGCCAGATGCAAATTTTTTGCTTTAAATCGTATTTATGGCATTCGCATCTCTCCTACTCCTCATCTTTTCTCTTTTTCCATCCTAATTTTCCCATTATTTTTCAGGTACTTCTCTTACGAACATTTTTACGTGATATATTGCAAGTTCTGGGAGCTGGATACAGACCATGACTTTTTGATTGACAAAGAGAACCTCATCAGATATGGTAACCATGCACTTACCTACAGGATTGTTGATAGAATATTTTCTCAGGTTTGTGTGTTCTCTATTCTTCTCCTATTCAACACGCATTACCAGCTTTTTTTAATAGAGATTGATCCATGGCTTAAGATGTTTTGACCGTCTTTCTAAGTGTTGAATATTTTGCATTGTCTAAGGTTCCCAGAAAGTTCACCAGTAAGGTTGAAGGAAAGATGGGTTATGAAGATTTCGTTTACTTCATATTGTCAGAGGAGGATAAATCATCTGAGCCTAGTCTTGAATATTGGTATGTGCCATCTTATTTGTTAAAGAAAAAAACATTGCCAGTACTCCAGCCATCTTGATCTTATGTAGTGGATTTTTTTTCCGATCATGTCGCACCTGAGGTTTATATTCATCATCTGCTGAAGGTGTGGCTGTGTGGTCTTCACAATTCTGAATATGGATGGATAATCTTTGAGGATGGACCCTGATTCCTTCCAGAGTACCTTATACATGTGTTTGCAGGTTTAGTAGTATGCAGATAAGACTGCCACTTAACCCTTCCATAAAGGCTCAGAAAAGAGTTTTGATTTGTTTTATACTTTTTAATTAGTGGATGCATAAACAAGGAAGAATGACCATTTTTACATTCAGGGAGCTTGAGGGTACTAGTGGCATATTCAATCTCCTAAGGGAGCCAAATAATGACCTAAATGTCTCCATCATTGTTGGGTTTGTCAAAATTTAGGTTTTAAATGTGGTTTGTAAGTTGTGATTAGTCAATGTTGTAAGTAAGCTCCGAGGATGTAATGTGATTTCTTTCATTTCTTTTTTCTTTCCCCCTTTTTTTGGGTTTTTGTAAAATTTTGAATTATTTGTTGAATCCAGAGTAGTCACTTTGATTTTTACATTATTATCCCTTATTTCTTTATTCTATTGCATGCATGTTAAATTTTTTTTTTTTCTCAGGTTCAAGTGCATAGATTTAGATGGAAATGGAGTTATTACTAGGAATGAAATGCAATTCTATTACGAGGAGCAGTTGCACAGAATGGAATGCATGGCACAAGAGCCTGTACTTTTTGAGGATATTTTGTGTCAGATAGTTGACATGATCAACCCAGAGGTTAACTTCCACATCATCATAATCATTCTTTCTTATATCTCTGGCGTGCTTAATGTGTGAGAAGCAGTAAGGAGCAGTCCATTCATTTGCTTGGGCACTCAGGGACCTTTGTAATGCTTCTGGTTTGGCACGTGCTTTTGTTTTGCTATCGAAGAATTGAGACTATAAATCCTGATACATTTTTCTACATGCTTAATAGCTATGTTTTTCCACTTCCAGTTTTTTGTAAAGTGTAGCCTGGTGTTCAAAGGGCCTTTATTTCTGAACTGGAAGTGATATCTAATTTATTCAAATGAATTGCCTAACAAGAAAAAGAATACTTCACAGACTGTAATAAGGTTACAATTTGTTTGGGAGTTCTATTTATGTTATTTTGACGTGGGAGGTCTTGAAAACACTAAATTTGGAAAGGTCCAGGGATGGTTAACAGAACTAAACTGTGCTACTACTAAAGAAATAGTCTGGTTGAAGATGTTAATGTTGTGTATTCTCTGCGTTCAGGTTTTATGAATGTTTGAGTTAAGCTTGATGCACCTACATAATGTTCGTGTCAACCAAGTATAGCATCTCATTCATGATATTTAAATTATTTTACATGCAGGATGAAAGCTATTTTACCCTACTTGATTTCAAAGGAAGCAGACTGGCAGGCAGCGTCTTCAATATTCTTTTTAACCTTAACAAATTTATGGCTTTTGAGACTCGTGATCCATTTCTAATTCGCCAGGTAAAATTAATGCAGTTTTGTTTTCCTTTCGTGCATTATTTATGATTCTGCAAACGAGAATGTGCTCAATATAGTTGCAAGGTTAATTCTCTTTTGACACTTCCATACCTGGACAGGAGCGTGAGAACCCAAATTTGACTGAGTGGGATCGCTTTGCACACAGAGAATATATCAGGCTTTCAATGGAGGAAGATGCAGAAGATGCCTCTAATGGAAGTGCAGATGTCTGGGATGAATCACTTGAGGCTCCTTTTTGACTTCTGATTGGTAAGATTTCTATTGATATTCAGATGGTGTTTATTTTAGCCTATTAATTCCTTTTCAACAGCTAAAGGCCTTCTGCTTCTTTCCCAATCTCTCACTTTGAGATTTTTGAGAATTTCCTTCCTGTTGGATTGTGATAAGTCGAGCCAATACTCAATATTCTGAAATCACCCAGTGAAATGGCGGGGGTAGTAGCTCTCTTGTTTTGACGTGTCTCCATAGAGATTGTCGGTGCTTTTAATATGGTAGCATCGTAGAAGTGAGAATATGAGGAGATTTCAAAAGAGTATTTTATATGTCAATGGAAACTGGGTCTGCATTGAGTCTTGACAATGAAGAGTTTATGAGCCTGGGCTTATGGATGGAGAAAAAAATTTGGAGATTTGTTGAATTGGTGTGAAGTAGGGGGCTGACAGGAGTAATAGATCTGGATTCAAGTTAAAAAGAAAAGCATGAACAGAGTGCAAGAAGTGAACGTTATGTACAACTTTGAGTTTTATACCTTCAAAAGCTTTGTACATGTCAATTTATTATTTATAAAAAGGGATAATTGGCCTCTGAATCTCACCGTGGTTTGAAAAAATCACAATAACATTCCATGCATGTAGTTCAGTTGACAAAAAACTTTACAGAGCATGTGGGACATTACAATTATACCCCTTGAGATCTTAAGCATGTCAAATTAACGGGGATCTACTAGTCATGTTTTGGTCAATATGTTATTTTAGGGGGCCTAGTGTTACACAGATTTTGTTAAGTTTTCTGTCAGGTGAACTAAGAGTGGGGGTTGGGTATTGTAATTCCAAAACCACAAAGTGTGTTTTTGTATTAGACCAAAGCTTAGGGTGTGTTGAGGTAATTGTCGCCTATTATTAAGTTTCATCGCTTAAAAATACTTTCATGCAAGTATTATATTCAGTATCGTTCCTTTCTCTCTATATGTAAATTGTTCCTTTATCTTTTTTACCTTCATATGATCCCATCTTTGCTCACCCTTCTCTGTCATCGTTTTTGTTGCCCTTTTTGCCTAATGTAACTTTCCTCCCATTTTCCCTGTCCTCTCATCTCCTCGCCCCCCCATCATACTTTTTTCTCTGTTATGCATCTCATCAGTTCTTTCCCCCTGCCCAGCAGTCAGCTCACCTGCTCCCTCCCTGTTTTCCTCATTGCCACTCTCAAAGAGGACAAGATAAGCCATCTGAAAAGGAAAAAGAAAGAAAAGAAACTGGGAGCAAATAGGAAAATAAAATGTGGAGAAAACAAAAGTAGAGAGAAGTTTTAAATTACATTTAAGGATAAAATTAGTCTTATTCTTTTTTGAAAGCAACACACTGTTTTAATATCTCGATGTTACAACATTATGAGACCTGAACAACTCAATTTTGTTTGGAAAATGTAAGAAGCCAAGAACAATTGTTAGTGAATGATTTATCTGAAGCGGCTGCTAACGGAATAATTTCTTTCCACTAGAGACTAATTTTTTATTATTTTTTTTTCCTTTTATTTATGTAATTATTACATTTACATAACCTAGGTTTTAAAATTCATTAGGGCATTTTAGTTTGGTAATTCGGCTCTTCCTGTGGGAGAACTGTTATTAACCCTTAATGCTAAAACCTTATATTACTGTCCCATATCATAGACGATATGTCTGTTTTCCATTTAAGATGAGAATCAAGTGAACATGCTGGTAGTTTTTCTACTTGCTGCCCGTATATTTCTGTTTTTATTTCTTTATTGCTTATGCCAACAAGTTCAAGTAGTTTTTCTACATTCAGGTGTCTGTAGTTTACTCTTTGTATCAGACTGGCAACAAGCATTGAAGCAGTATCTATGTGATACAAGCCATCAAATGCGTTTCACCATTCCTTGCATTTACACTGGTGATATGTTTGATGACCATCGGAAATTTTGGGCTTATCTGCACGGAGCATGCTTGCCAAGCTAACGAAATATCCAAATTTCAAGCCGTGGGGCATGTGGAAAAGCTTGGCGTTGTCGACCAGAGATTAAAACTGCCAAACAGGTTATCTTATTTCACTGCTTTTAGTACATTTTTGTCATCTAGTTGTAAGAAAGTATTTTTCATTAATTGTTTCTTGTAGGGGGAGTATGTGCTTCCTAGTACATTTTTGTTTCTTGATGGAATTAGTTTGGTTATATGCTAGTGTTTGTGCTTTTTGCTTGTAGCCTTTTTTGATTTCTTTTAAAATTCTGTACATGTATGGGAGTTATTGATTTCTTTTTCATAAATTAGAAAGTTCTGTTCAAACTTTATAATGTAAATGACGGTTTCGGATGTAAAGATATAATGTCCCTTCTTTAGATTGATAGACTGGTACATTTTGCCGAGCATTGAGAGTTCGGTGTTCCAGATTGCGCGATAGACACAGAAATATATAAATGATTGGGTAGTAGTAGGGTTGGAAATGAGCCTAGTTGAACTGAGTCTTGATCAATCTTTCAGGTTCTAGCTGGAGCATGAATCAAATGCAGCAACCTTGTGTACGATCTGCACGAGTTTTTCTTGAGCAAATAATGTGTGGGCTCAGTTCAGCTTGTTCTAGATCTCTGACTTGAATAGCTCAAACATAATTTCTCTCAAGAAAAACTCGTGGAGATCGTACATAAGCTTGGGCTTGAAGAGCATGGCTATGTTCTCACCATAGGCTCAAGCTTGGAAAACTTGATTGTCTTATTATGTTTAGTTTATAGCTTAAACTAAATATAGAACTCGAGGTTGAATTTGAAAATAATAATTATTTTATAAATATTTTAATTTTTTATAATATATATATATATATTGCAAAGAAAGGGGAAAAAAATGACGAGCTTGCCATTCAGCACAAATGCCGAACTACAGTAACTATTTGGTTTAAAGTTTTGCTAGAAGCTTACACAACCGTTGGAGTTTAGCTCATCTTTGAATTTGAGCTCGAACAATTTTAGAAAAATGGGCACGAGTAGGAATAATTTTTAAACGGATTTGCGAACAAAAGTTTGAATTTGAGCTTGAACAATTTTTTCGCTCTTTGAAAAAAAGGGTAGGAGTACGAATAATTTTTAAACGGATTTGCAAACAAAAGTCTGAATTTGAGCTCGAACAATTTTTGAAAAATGAACACGAGTACGTATAATTTTTGAACGGATTTGCGAACAAAAAATGGTTAATTCAAACTCGGCTGATAGTATAAACAAATAGAAAGGAATAAATACAATCCACTCTCCTCCTAGACAAATTAGAACAAGTGTCGAGACACAGCTCTTTAAATCTTAAAAAACTCAGTTGTGATTTTCACATTTTGCAACTTTGGATGATTTTCAACTTCGAAATCTCGTACCTTCCTAATCCCATAACCAAGTCACTTGAGAATCAAAGCATTCTCTCCACTGCACGTTAAAAATTCAACCAAATTGTTCAAAGGATCTCCATTTAATTAATAAAAGTTTGATATTCCAACACTGAATAAGATAATGGCAGTAAAGTTTATAGCTGCAACAAGTAACAAAATTTAACTGATTAATATCATATCCACTTCAAAATACATTTACATTCAAAAATCAGAATTTTTGTGCATAAATATGGGAATATACACACAACAGAACAAAACCCAAATTACTATACACAAAATAAATAGTGGGAATTTGCTATTTATTTACCTCCATGGATACTCTTCATTTGAAATCATCTGATATATCCTGGCATGCAGTGGATTTGTCATGACTTAACCAAAATAACTCTACCAAAATCTATCCTTGTTGACACTCAAGTAACCCGACATTACTTTTCCTCCGGTATTTCTCATGCCGTCTATAAGAAAGCACCACGTGGAACCTAATGCTCCGATGAAGAAGTCGGCTTCTGTGGCCATCAAGAAGTTAACGAGAGGATAATTGGTGCTCGTTTCCCTACCAAGACTCGCTTCGTAAGTTGCCATGGTTATGTTCCCTATTTGACGTTTCACATCTGTGTAGTAGAACTTCCAATGCTTGTAGGATTTCGATCTATCAATGACTTCCTGAATATGAAAAAATTATATTGTTAATGCATTAATGCGTTGAAGTTGGAAACCCATTCCTTTCGGAAAAATTTATACTTAAGAGGTGTATGACTAAGCTTATGGGAACATGTAGCTCTTGCATCTTGTAAGATTTTTTTAGAGCTCATAAGATGTTATTGATGAAAATTCTGTTATTAAAGACGTTTAAAATTAAGAGCATGTTAAGATTTTAAAAATTAAAAGAGCATATAAGATCTTAACAAACTTATTTTAAGAGCTTATAAGCTCTTTTAACACTTTACAACATCTTATAAGATTTCAAACATCTTATAAGATGTTTTGAAGAGCTTATAAGCTCGCCAAGCATCCTCTTATCTGAGGTTCAAAATACTGAGTGATGACACAACCTGCATTTCAGTAGAAAGCCACGCGCGGTTAAGTTGTGGGAAACGTCTTCGGACTTTTTCTGCTAAACGCATGTACTCCTCGAATCCAGCCACCTTCATTTCACATGCCTTATCTCCCATTCTAACGTGCATGCTTAACAAGGGACGAGGAACCCATGGTCCATGATTCGACCATACAAATCTTTCTATATCTCGCTTGCTCTCTTTTACATTCTGCAGAAATAAAGATAACGTATTTGTCATATTGAGTCACCTATTCATCGGCATCCTAGAACACAACCATTTTTTTCCTTATAAGGTAGTACTATAGCATGCATGGGGCAGTAAATTTCATTCGGTATCTCTCATAGCTATAAATTTCCACATGTCCAATTTGAGATTGACGATGGCAAACCTCAACATTGTCTTCAGAGGACGATGCAAGAACAATCTTTGCAGCTTCCCATCCAAATGTATTATGCCGTGCAATGTTCATTATGCTGCATGTGTACTCAGACTGAAACCTCATAAGGTAGCGAACTGCCTGAAAAACAGATTTCGTAAGCATCGAATGTAAGACACCATTTTGCAATTTGTCAATTTTATTTTCATATAAATCAAATGATCTCAAGACATTTGTATAAGAATAGATATATGAATGGTATTAAGATGGAAAAGTGTATGGAGTTAATTTATATGAGAAGCAAATGCAGTTTGCCTTGTATAAATCATGTTATATTAATAGAAAGTCTACTGATAATATTTCAGTCAATATGTTTTCAAATGGTCCATTTGCAATATTAGACCATCTCCATTAAGTTTTCCTTCAACGAAACTAATGGCTAGAGGTGTTATTATAGCTCCCCACACCACAAGTATTTTTGTAATTGTCAAACCTTAGGGAGTGTTGAGGTTAATAACCTTATTTCAATAGCAAATATTTGACAAGTAAATTATATTAGCATAGGCAACAGAAATGAGCCAGATTCATAAGTGAAGAGCAGGTATTAAGCTCTCAGAAAGTCTCGTCTCTCTACCTGAGCTCGCCACCATCTACGATCCATTTTACGATGATAAACTATCAAGCTTCCATTTATCTCTGTGGTTGGCTGCATAATACTCCAAGGATTACCCCATACCCTGAAGTATAATACTTGGTTAGAGTAACAGTTTTAAGATTCTTTTCCTCTCTTCCCCCTTTTTTCTTTTTTCTTTTTTCTTTTTTTCTTTTGTTGCGGAAGCAAATAGTGGTTGATGGTGTGGAAATTAATGTGTATAACATCTTACCTAGGTACACGTCCAGACCATATGACTTTAGAAGTATAATTTTCTTTCGTTGTTATAACACCCTTTTCCCACGCTACTTTGTCATGCATAAGTTCAAAGGCTCGTTTTCTGCATTCTTGGGAGGTCTCGGGAAAGAAATAACAAGACCAACTAGCACGTGATGAACCTACAGAAAAGCAGCTCAAAACATTTTAACAGATGACCAACAATCTTTCTTTAAAAGGTTAATCGATCATGTATCAGCCTCTTTATAGAATGACCAGAAAGTAACTCAAAATTTGTGAAGGATTGCCAGCATTCTCAAAGATAGACTACCTTAGAGGTAGTTTGGGTGAAATCGAAAGCACTTTAAACCATCTTATGAAATGCTTAAAAGCTTATCGGATGTTAAAAACGGTTTGGTAACTTTTGTTTTTCCAGAAAAAGAAGCATATAAACTCCTAGAATACTCTAATACGATCTTAAAAGTTCTTTCATTAAAAAAGTAAGGAGTTCTTAACTTATCTTTATGATGTTAATACGGTCCTTAAATTTTAACCATCTTGATTACAATATTTCCGTAACAAATATCTTATAAGCTCCAAAATCTTATTTAATCCAAATACTTTATGTTAGAATCCCACATCGGAAAAATATAAGGGTTGTGGCCTCTTTATATGGTCCTGGGCAATCCTCATCTCACAAGCTAGCTTTTGGGTTTGAGTTAGGTCCAAGCACCATTTCTAACACTTTATTTTTAAATTAACATCTTATCAATAACATCTCGTAAGAAGTAAAAGCTCAAGGATGCTTTAGATAAGCTTGGCCGAACACCTGCTCAAATCAGGAAAAGAAATTTTTTTCACAACAAGTCAGTTATGTATCGCAGTTTTTTATCATCCACCATGCCTAGGACTTGTTGATGAGACACCAAAGCAAGGAAACCACATGAGCAGAAAAGTGTAGTGTTTGCATAAACGATTACTTGTTGGAGCTTTTGCAAATAATCATTTAGTTTATTTTACTCAAATATTACCTTTACAACCGTCATGATCAGCTCTATTGTAGTAGTTCGTCACTAGAACTCTGTTTTCATTGATTGCAATAGCAAGTAGACCACACATTCCTGCAATTTGTGCTCCGATACCAAATCCTGGCAACCTCTCCCAGTCAGCCACTAGAAACTTTACATTTGGATCATTGCAGTTCGCTGGATGCTGATGAAGCCATAAGTCCCGTTGCACTTTCCTGGTTAGAGGATAATTTTCCACATCCGATCCAGTTATCTGACAAATTTCATTGTTGGTAAGATATAAACAATACAGAAAATATAAATTACAATTGTTTTACACATCTAATTGCTCATCATTCGATGATGTATTTGAATTTTAGCTGATGGTAAATGTGGCCTAGTTTCATGTAGTTTCCCACCTAACTAAATTTCACAAGAACAAGTGAAATATTTCAGTTTCTATTATTACACCTACAATGTGCAGAAATCAGTTCTATATAGATTTTTTGGCATTTTATGAGGTTGAGTTCACTGATCTTGCAATGACGTCGACAACACACCAAAAGATGCACATGCATGCAAAAGAATATTTAATGGAATGCATCCAATAAAACCATCTTCACTATGTTTGGCACAAGAATTTTACTGAGAAATAGAAAAGAAAATGCTAAGGAAAATAATTTTGATTGTTCGGTTAGCTAGGAAAAAAGGGGATATGTAGTGTAGCTGGGGAAAGTTCATTTTCCTCACAAAATGATGATGAAAATGAAAAAGGAAAAAGTTCATTTAACCATCTCTCATCTTCCGAAACATTCATGACTTTGATTCTATTTTCTTTTTCCAGAATATTTTGTGGCTCTAAAACAGGACAGCACATACCCATGGAGGATAAGCTCCTTCAGATATCATTTGATCCCTGTAAGACTTAAGCTGCTCATCAGTTGCCAACAGTGGAAGATCATCCAACATCCCTTTCCAAATTGTCCAAGGAGGGAAGCTCCTGTTTGGAAGGTGCGTATCGAGACGTTGGCTTACTTCCACAGTCAACTTGCAATTCTCCAAGTGAGGGGCTTCGGGTACATTAGATTTGCTCAATCTGATTTTCTGAGAGGAATCTTCGTCAGTCGATTTACTAAGTAAATCATTCCATGCTGCATATAGTAAGGAAACTTTCTCATCAGTTCCCGTCTGAGTGCTTTTCTCAGAATAAATGATTCTGTCTCTTTCTTTAAGTAAGCCATTGCAATCTCTACTTGCATCATCTGTCGTATACAAAACATAAACACATGTTATCAGCTTGTTTGAGTGGCATTCTAACATGGGAAAGTGCAATCCGTAAAAGCAGTAGGTCGTTTTTTTCTTTAAATAAAAAAAAAAAATACACCAGAAATCAACTTGGTGATTTGAAAAGGTAAGAACGTACTCAACCATACTTAGTTCTACATTTCCATGTTTAATAAGTTTGTGCTATCGCAACAGTCATATGCACTTAGTTCTTGGTTTGTCAAATGCCCGGCTGTGTTCCACCCTTTGTCCCTAAAGTAGCACAAAATAGAGTAATGCACATTGAATTGCAAACATCCAAGTCCTACTCCTTTGTAACATACCTTCCCTGTACAGAGAGAACCTATGTTCTTTAAGGGAGCACCAGTCTCCTTTTGGCATATTTTCACTTGATCTTCCTAAAATACCCCTCATTTTGTGTGTTTTTATATGTTAATCCTCAAATGCCCTTGTTATTACTAGTCTATTCATGACTGCAACTTATGGTACTTCAACCAATTACGACTAATACTACCGGTTTATAATTTCACATACATATACTTAAATGTGCATGCCTCGAACGTGCACAAGGTGCTCATATAAATAACGCAATGTTAGCGTGTGGAATTAGTTCGTTGCCTAGACTAAAATACCAAGATTTCAAAGGTCTCGGTATTATGCTTCTGGACTTTCCATACTCATATCTTGAAAGCCTTACGTTAGTGCATCACATAAGGGACATCAACAGCAAAACTAGGCCTTAGCTTTTGCTAAGGAATAAAGGAAAAAGTGTTATTTGCTTGCTGGGGAAGGCTGTAACAAAGGAGAAAGTGAAGCTTTTAATTTCCTGATCTCCAATTATCTTTTAAATTAGGATTACTTCAAATACACACTTGAGAAACATCCCAACGGCGCTTGACCAGTGGGCTTCTGTATAAATCAAGATAACCTACCAACTTTTTTCTTTTCATTAAAGATAACAAGATAATAATAATAATAATAGTAATAATAATAACAAATGCTGAACATGGTAATAGAATTAAGGGATAATTACCTCAACACCTGAGTTTTCGCATAATTACAGAAACACCCCATAATTTGAAAAATAACAACCCAATCACAATAACACCCCCTACCATTATGTGAAACATTACAAACAGGATGTTATATATTCAGGGTTCCATGTCAGATGTTACACAAGCTCCGTTAAGTTTTCCGAGCTGAATTGGAGTTTTGTAATTTTCCAAACCACAACTAACGTCGATTGAAGTATTATTGTAACTTCACAAACCGCAATTAACATAGGACGTGTTACCGTAATTTCTCAAACCACATCGGATAATTACCTCCAGAATTAACTCTACACAAATAATTAAATCTTAAAATTCATACAACACAAAAATCCCAAGAACAAGAAGCCAGAAGGGGAAAAGCCAGAACTTACCATTAAACATTGATGAGCTAGAATTTGAGGCAGTACTCAAGAATGGAAAAAAGGAAATACTCCCAAATGAAGCAGTAGCACCAAAAGAAGTGAGGGCAGCCAAAAACAGAGAGGTCAAACAAACCCCACAAAGAAATCCCACCACACAAATTTGACATGGAAATGAACTGCCCATTTGAAAAGCTTTCTGTGAAACAACTCTCTCAATAGACTTATGATTCTGTTGCTCCATTTCTTTTCCACAAATAACCATTAAAATTGCATTCAATTTCAAGAAGATATACAAATTCTCAACTGAAAATCACATTTCCCAGTACCTGATACAAACCAAAACAGAACATTATTCAACAATCATACTGTATAACGTAGAAATTTTTTAAAGGAAAAAAAGTAATATTCAAATCATAGATGTACTTATACAGAGCACTAACATAGAAAAATCGCAGAAATATGCAGAAAAAACAAGCAACAGGGATTGATAATGATAATTTCACAAGTGGGAGAAAGAGAAAGGGATGAAGTAACAGGTGGGCTATCACAGGATAAAGAAAGAAACCAAACCATGCAATGAGATACGTGTGATGCTTTTTTCATCAAAAAATTAAAATAAAATAATTACAACTCAGTGATGTACAGAAGAAGAAGAAGAAAAGGGTAAGCTTATCCAATACAGAACCAAAATGACTGAGGAAAAAAAAAAAAGAATATATGACCCCAAAAGAAGAGAAAAAAAAATGGCATTTTCTTGCAGGGTTTTAGCAGGAAAAAATTCTCCAAAAAAAAAAAAAAAGAAAAGAAGAGAAAAGAAAAGCAAGAGAGTGTACCAGAATTGTCCGAGAGTAAAGGGTAGTGATCACAAGAATCCCTATTGACAGGTCATAATCCTCTGATCATTCAGTTTTTCACAGTGGAACGTCCTTTTTCTTTCTTTTAAATACTTCCCTCACTTTGTGGCCACCCTCTTTCTAGTGTTATTCAATTCTAAAATGTTTGTTAAAATATTTGAGGACATATAATATTGTCACATGTTTAAGAGTCAAATACAGATATGGAACGTGAAAGGAGATAGTATAACTACAAACTATATTCGTACTTTTCGAAATTATGAAAATTCACCTTTTAATTTTCCGTTGTTAAAAAATAGTGTTAATTATATTTTAATACTCTCTAAAATTATAAAATTATCAGTTACTATCCTCATGATTTGAAAATTATAAATTAACCTCCATAAGTTTGTAAAATTATCAAATCATCCATTTCGTTAGTTTTTTGACCAAAAACTGCTAATATCCTCCAATTTTTTCATTATGCTAACTACCCATTATACTTCCGTATTTGGCTGTTGTAATTTTAGAGATTAAAATTAGAAAACGTTATTAGTTTTACGTCAAAAAACTTAACAAAATAAATGATTTGATAATTTTATAAACTTATAGGGGCTAATTTATGATTTTTAAACAATGGTGGTAGTAGTTGGTAATTTTACAATCTCAAAAGATAATCAAATGTGAGTAACCCTAAAAAATATAGATGTTAGATGAAAAAAAGATCGGATTATCCTTGCTTTGAAAAATTAAAAATCAAAGCAAAAAACAAAAAATGAAATTGAAAGAAATTTGATACAATAGATGTGTTGATATGAAAAATACATAGTTTATTTTGTTTTGAGGGAAAAATATATAGTTTATTAATAGATTTAAAAGTTAATGTTATGTTTTTTTTTTTAATGTGTTTTAATATGATTTGTGTTTTTTTTGTAATTGCTATGATATTATTTTACAATAACCTTCTTTACAAACTTTAATTCATTATACAAGTACCTTTTGTTTTTGTCATATTATTAAGGGTATCTTTATTCACGAAAAAAGTGTCAAAATGTCAAAAATATGATTAAAGATAAATTGAGAAAGTCCACATGATTTTTGTATGATGTCATTTCCATTTAGAACAAAAAAAGAAAAAAAAAAGAAAAACAGAAGGGAGATATATACATCATTGTAAATCTGGAGTAGAGGTTTCTGTAATTTTAAAAGAGAAATGGATATAGTTTGTAATACTACCTTTTTAGAGGTTCTCTATAATTAACCTCCTGTATTAATTATAATTCACTTAAAATCATCCAAAATGCAAAATTTTAGTGAAAGTTGAAAAAAAAAAAAAAGGAAGATTGAGAGAGAGAGAGAGAGAGAGATACACAAATATATGAACCAAAACAATGAGTTATCTTTCAAAAAAGAAAAAAAAAAGTGAGTTGCAAATTTAAATTAATATATATGCCCCCACAATATTATTATTGAGTAAAATTGCTTTTCCAAGATATTAAATATTTGTGGAGAATAATTAATAATTTTGGAGTAGCTGGTGAAGCAGATAGCATATATTCTCTTTCAGAGGTGGTCCTACATGGAACTCCCTTCATCATCATACCCATTGTTTAATTCTAAATTTTATGTTGATTTTTGTTTATCATTTCAACTTGTTAGTTCTTTTTTTGTTTTTTCTGTTGGAGTAAAATGAAAAAGGAAAATGACAATTTATTTATTTTGTTTGTTTGTTTGTATGCTTATGGTCTTTCTAGGTCAACATTTTTTTGGACTTTTAGGTTGCATACATTTTTATGAAAGGTTACTGGTTACGTATAGTCACTCGATCTTTGGTTCATTAGGATAATGGCATTAAAACCTCTTAAGATTCGATTTAGGTATAAATATACTCTTGGTTATTCGAACAATTATAATAAGACTGCCTGCATGTTACAATTAGACCTCCTAAAAGTGTAACAAATTGATTGAAGCGTTACAAGTTACAAGTAGACCTTTTGTTGATTTAACGACTTGGGGCATTATTGTAATTTTTTAAATTACAAGGTGCAGTTTATGTAATTTTGCCACACCTTAGGGTGCGTTGAGGTAAATTATCCCTTTTAATTTAGGAGAATAGAAAATGGACAATAAATGTAGCAATTTTTTTTTTTTTTTTTTTGGCGTGATTATTGATTTATATTGTATCACATCATGCAAAAACAGTAGCTCGTGTGCCCTTACTCAAAAGGTTCAACATGGATCTTGTATGCTCCACTACTGAGATGGTTTCTTTTCAATAAGTAGATGTATTTGAGATTGATCTTGAACAAATATATTTTACATTGAGTTTCATATTTGATCTCCCAATTATCTTGGTAAGTCATTTTCTAAGTTCTCTCTAAAGAGTACTGTTTGTTGAAGCTAGTTGTTTTAAATAATATCACTATTCTCGTTTATTGAACCAGATTAAATCTTGTATGTTAATGAGCGAGTTGTTTAAAGCTCAATTTCAGATTGCACACAGTAGATTCTTAGGCAAATCTCGCGTCTTAGGCCTCTAGGCCTGGGGCGTGACAAATGGTATTAGAGTCTACCACCAGTCAAAGGGAGCTAAGTGCCATGCGGGGCAAAGTGCTACGCGTATGAGAGCCACCTTTTGAGCTTACGGGGGCAAAGTACTACACATAAATTCCTTGGCCATGCTTATATACTAGGGATCATTTCATCAATATCCCAATGTGGGATATAACAAACGTCCTCTTTTCATAAGGGATATGTAAGTTTGAATCCTATGATAACATGTGGATTTTTGTCTACTGCATGGTAGTATTTATCTACCATATAGTAATTTAGAGACTTTGTTTTATTTAGTTCATTTGTTTAATCATTACAATGTATTGATATAATAAATGAATGTAATTAGTTCTCTCTTAAAAATAATTAATGAATTTGATATGTAATTAGTTCTCTCTTAAAAATAACTAATGAATTTGATGTTCCTCAGCATTATAATTTTTTGTTATAATTAATTATTAAGACTAATTCTCAACTATTAAATTGATTCACTAGGCCGTATATGTTTTACCAATTATAGAATATTCGCTAGCTACTTGGATATTTAAATTGAGATTGCAGATTATTTAATTATAAACGAGCATAATTTCTCATTATTTTATTGATGATATTGTCTTATATACATATCTAACAACTCATAAATTCACTTATTATATAACCAACAAATTGACATCTCAACCATGCATATCATGTAACGCCCCGGATTTCGGG
>JACFYI010003535.1:635533-648092 GCA_014898755.1 Handroanthus guayacan | reverse complement strand
TATATATATATACATTTCACTGTTTGACAACATGATTTGCAATAAATTTATTTAATTAAGATTTGTTTTTATTTTAAAGTTCTATATATATTATTGAGAAAATGATGATATATATACACACACTTTGAATAGCAGCAAAATAACTATTGGAAAGTGTCAATAACATTAGTTAGTATGATTGTTACGCAATGAAGCACACTCATTAGACAACAAAGGAAAAATCATGTAAATGGGACTATCTTTAAGTTTACTCAAAAATAACTTTCAATATTTTTATTTCTTTTAGAGAAATTAAGATTACATTAACAAGTTTTCTTCTACTTTATAGAACTAGCTAGACAAAATAAAATTATATGCATAATCTAATAATAAGATAATGATGTGAGTTCCACTTGTGCGGGAGCGACCTCTTGAGCCTGTAGGAGCGACCTCTTAAGCCCGTTGGAGCCACCTCTAGAGTCCTAATGTCTGATAGCGGTTCTAGGCCAATTATATCGCGACGTCACACGTCGCGTTTTGAAGGAGGAGTGATTGTGATATCCCACATTGAGATATTGATAAAATGATCCCTTGTATATAAGCATGGCCAAGGAATTTATGTGTAACTATTGAATATCCTTTTTGAGCGAGTTATTTAAAGTTCAATTTCAAGTTACACAAAGTAGATTTTCAGGCAAATCTAGCGTCCTGGATCCCTGGGCCTGGGGCGTGATAACGTTGCTGCAACTTCATCCAACATACACGACAGTTCATTAATTATATAATTAGCGTTTGTTAAGAATATTTAACTTAAATATTAGATTTAATGCAACCACCCCTCCATCTCATATGTATTGTCTTTATATTTTATTTTGAGACGTGCAAATATCAACTTTATTTTCTGAAGTGGAATGCACTACATGCCATATTAGACTCTAGGGATATAATAAAAAACCTACCAATATTAACCCCTTAACTCAAAGACACATCAATAATAAAGGGACTAACTGTATAACATAAAAATCTCATATCCCTACTCCTATAAATACCTGAGTGAATTATTACAATTTATAGGCATATAATCTCTAATTTTATTTGTAAAACAAATTCTAGCCGTCAATGGCTGCTTTTATTTCTCTATGTGTATATTTGACTGGCTTTAGCTTCGAACAACTTCTCATCGACGATGCTCTAACATTCTTAACAAGTTATTTGTATTCATAACTCGATAATCCATTTTTTGTCCATAACAGTACTATACGTAAAAAATTTTAATTCAATTTCTTTGATTGGAGTTTGAAAATTATAGTAACTCAAGTATTACCTAGGGAGGGCTGGCATGTCATTGTCCTACCCAATACATTTTGACTAACTCAAAGCCTATATCCTATATTACCCTATACTTGTTGAATAATTGAATTGCATATCTTAATAAAATATTATGGTGTAATTTAATTGGGTCGTAAAAAGGGCGATAGAAAGCCTATATTTGCGAGGACTCAAAGTTTATGGTAGAAAATTATGTGAATTCTTAGAGGTATTATTAGTTGACTTTCACCTAATATGAGGGCGATTTGCATGCCATGAAGTATTGGTGGTCCTCAAAAAATTAAAATGAAAATTAGTATATTGTTTCTTGGGATTCATTTTACTTTTAATTTTTTGAAATACATTTGAAAAATATATTTTTTAAAGAAATTATAATATAAGAAAATAGTTTTTAATAACAATCAAAATATATAAATCCATCACAAAAATACAAAAAATTATTTTCAGAAAATCAAAGCAAGGTGTTTATCTAGAAAGAAACATTTTATTCCTCTTTTGTCCTAAAGAAAACAAAAATTACTTGGAAAATGTGCTCACTTTAAGGATAGGAGATTGAAGTTGTTTTGTTTCTTTCCTTTCTTTAACATTTTGTAGTCAAAGTGATCAATTTTATTTTTAAGAAAAAGCACCTCATCCATCAAATTTATTCATTTAAGCATATTATTAATTTCTCAAAATTGTTTTCAAAGCACTTCATTCTCAATCTACAATTATCCAAAGTTTGCTTTCTAAGTGGAATTTTCAAACAAAATATGTAACCAAAATACTGATATATGGAATTTTATGTGCAGCCTTAACGAATGATATTCTCGTCGCTTCTCGTTCTTAGTGTTCAAAATCTCATTTCTTAATATGAACTTTTTAAACAAAAAAAGAAAATTGATGAGAGTATCGTATCTCTCATTGGACATTAAAAAAATTCTTATATGTTGGTTTTTTGATTGTATATTTCGCTAAAAAATCACAAGGCATATTCTTATATTCTTACTGACAATCCATGTAGGGGCAAAAATTATTTTTAGAGTAATGTGCTAAATAAAATGAATCAATCTGAGGAAGTAAAGTTCTGTATACATACATATATATATCCTTTTTTTATTGCTTGTTGAACAAAAATAGTTATTTGAATGGAATAAATAGAAAAGTTCTAATTTAACTACTTATTAATCAAAACTAGTCTGCTATGTCAAATTTAGGGTTGGTTGAAACTTATAAATAAGTGTCCATTATGGTTGGCTCAATTTTTCTAGTATTAATTTGAAAAGAAAAAATCTAATAAAATTACTTCAAAAAAAATTAATGTACATATGATATGTGGTCGGGCATACCCTATAATATGTAGCTTCAACATTATGCATATTAATTATTGCATTAAAAGTAGGTTAGAAGTTAGGCTACATATGGAGCCCATGTACAAACCATTATTGAGATTATCACATGAATCTTGAGAGTCTTAATTCATATGCCAAAATCTCAAATTAAGAAGTACTATTATAAAGTGAAAAAAAATTATTAAAAATAATACATAGTTAATTAACCTCTAATGCCTATCTCTAATTTTATCTTTTGCACTAGCATTTAGTACTATAAATGAATTTAGTCGAGTTGATTGATAAGGATAAATAAAATCGCTTGAAATTATAGTTGAGATTGATTTAAGGGTTAAATAAGTTATTCAGATAAATTTTAATCCAGACAAATTACATATATTATTTATTAGCTTATCAAGTTAGGTCAATCAAATTAATACCTCATAATTTTGAAGTAAATTTTGCCACTTAAATTAAATTTCTCACTGGCAATTGATGCATGGAAAGAATTCTCTCTCTCTCTCTCTGTTTTTTTTTTCTTTTTAAGAAAATAATTAATTAATTATAGTAATTATTACATTAGTCCACACTAATTGAATCAATAAAAAATAAATAAATAGAATTTTGTATCAAAATAACAAATAAATATATTATAATAAACTAATATCCACAATTATGTAAGAATCAAATTCAAATATCCTTATTAATATATTGACTAAAAATTTACAAAATATAAAATGCCACATAAATAAAAATAAATGTTAAATTTTCTAACTCTCTTGGATCAAGACCCAATTTCGATTTTCACGTTATTCTTGTTACCTTTAAGATTGTGTCTTTTGAAATCCTTCTTAAAAACATAATTAAAAACACGAACTTTTTTGAGAAACTCAAAAGTTAAAACGTAGGATGTGTCAATTAATTTATTAGTTAATCAATGTCCTTGAGGAAATCAAAGGTGCAATTATAGGACTTATCAATTAATTATTAATAAATTAAATCTTTTGGACAACCTTCCTTTTTTTTAAAAAAAAAAAAAAAAAAAAAAACCACTAATATATTCACACAGTATATTGTCAATACATCAATACTAAAAAACTACTGCCCTCAATATATTCACATGCTGATGAGCCCTAGCCTAATTGGTTGAGGGAGGTCTTATGACCATTAGGTCATGAGTTTGATTCTCCCCTAATATGTGTAGAGTATGTTATTCTACTGAATAGTAATTTTATCAGATTTTCTACTGTATAGTAACTTGGTTAGATATTTTCCTCTTAATTATTGATTTTGAATATTATTGATTTGATGTATTGATATTATGAATTGGATGTATTAATTGTATCCCCTCAAATATATATATATATATATTCACACAGTATATTTTCTTTCTTAATTTGTTTTTCTTTTATCTTTTTTTTCTCCTTCAACATGTAAATGAAATTCAATCAATTTATTTTTTTTTTTAATAATTATTATTTTTTTTTAAGAAAAGAAAAGGATGATGCCATTTAACTTAGATATTTTTGAATTTTCATGTTAGGATTGTTCGGATTGCTCATCAGACATTGCTTGATAATCAAGTCAACGATCAATAAATATCCTCAATTAGAAAGAAAATAAAAATTGCTCGAGAATTTGCACTTTACCAAGATAAGTAACATTTAGTGGATGAAAAATAAATAATATTATTTAATTTAAAGTGTCTATAATATTGACGTTTAACTATCCATGTTGGTCTTTCATTAGGTCGGGCCAGGTCGATTGATCAGATTGAACAAAAAATGAGTGAATTTTACAATTGTTTTCAAGATTTGACTAACTTCTAAGTTGCCATAGTGGGTTTTGGTTATAAGTGACTTATTTGCTGGTTTAAGTTTGAGTTAGTGTAAAAGAAATATTATTTACATTGATCTTTTAAGTTGGTTAAGTTATATTTGTTTGAGATAGGTGTTCACTTGATTGGTTTGGTAAAATGTAGTTTTTTTTTTTTTTTTTTTTTATGAAAATACGATCAAATAAAATTTAGGTTTTTTTTTTTGGGTAAAATGTAGGTTTAAATAGCTAGAAATAAAAAAAAAGTCTTTAATCTTCATGGAAATGGAAAATGAGGGTTGGTCAAAAGTCATTTAAATTTGTGTACAGGTAGGGATAGTAGCGCAATTAACTGAAAGTGGTGTAAAAAATAGTTTACTATATCCTCCAATATTGACGGTTTATTTTAACCCCCTTTATCCAAAGTAAATTTAGGCTGAAAAGTAAAAAACAAACCTTCAAACCTTCAAAGTGAACATTAGTTAATAAGGGTTTAAATAATCAAACTTTAATTAAAGTAAGCATGTTCTAAGGATAATTAATGAAAGTTTATTAATATTCACATAAAGTACAATATTAGTTGTTGATCTTAGATTATTAGTTGCTTATAAGATTCATATTCAATAATAGAGATTGCTTATTAGACTATAATGATATTCCTCCAAAAGATGAACAAGGCTTGGACTATTCTAGCACTGGCCAGCCCTTTGCCCCTTTAGCAACTTTTATCTCTCTTCCTCAACTTTTTGCAGGTTAGCCCCTACACTTTTTTGTTTTTATAACAAAATTTTGAAAGGATAGAAGGAATATTTTTAATATTATCAAAAGAAGTGTCATTTTGTTTTAAAATGTTGATTTAAATATCTATGTTCGTAATTCCTATCCTTCACAACTACACCCATCTCTCACTATTATTGAACAAAAAAGACTAAAATACAAAAAAAGAAAAATAAAATATATGGAACAAAACTTGGTATGAAACTTCCTGCTTCCTCTAAAAACTTTCCCATATTCCATAAAAACTTCACCGTTTTTGTTATACACAGACTCGAAACAAAACCTGCATTTAATCTTCTTTTTGTATTTTTAGTTCAAGAAAGTAGAGAAAACTTTTAATAGGGAAAAACTCGCTTCCTGGTGAAAGAAATTCAAAAGATTAGTTGGATGCCCTTTATGTATTTCTTGAAGTTAAGAAAAAAGATATTCGATTTATATGGATATTATTATTTGTTTTCCCATTGTACTTTATATGTTAGTACTCAACATTAAAAATGCATTTATGTGTGTGGGAACAACTTGGCCCAACAAATAGTAAATAACAACAAGGCATAACATGGTATTTTCATATACGTTATTTGATGTGGGGATGGCAATGATATGGGTTTGGAATGGGTTCGCTCGAATTGGAGACTCGACCTATTTGGGACTCTCGGCCAAATGGATTGGAGTGCACCAATTAGACTTAGGGAGAGTTTGGGGTGAGCTTATAAGCTCTTAAAAAGATCTTATAAGATGCTAAAATGTGTTTGGTAAGATTTTTCCAAAAAAATCTTATTAGCTCCCAAAATAAGATGGTAGGAACTTATAAGTTTTTTTTAAAAAGTAAGAAGATTCTAACTTATTTCTAAGTTCTCCACGTGCAACTTCATTTTTAAGTATTTTAATTACAAAGTTGCCATTACTAACATTTTATAAGCTAAAAGATCTTATTTTATCCAAATATTTTAATAATTTATTTTTAAAATAAGATATAATATCTTATAAGATATAGGAGCTTATAAGATGTTTTAAATAAACTTAGCCAAACACCCTCTTATTAGACTTGCTTTAACGTTTTATAAATATTCAAAAGTATTTTTTGGAATGACAAATATTACCATAACTTTCTCAATACGAGAAAATAATATAAACAACTAGTTGTTTATAAAATTACATTTGCATATTTTAGTTTTTGAAAAATTAGAATCTTGAAAATATATGTCACTTTTTTATATATTAAACTCATATATTATCTATTAATGCAATATTATATTTTTAGTTTGTTAAATATTATATTTATATTTATATTTTATATATAGTTTATATATGACATACATATTTTTTAATATAATGATAAATACATATATCATAAATTTACATAAAATGAATGAAAAATACGCATATATAATATTTTAATGGATCAAGTCCAAATTCTAAAATTAAAACCAGATGTGACCTCAAAACCCACCTTAAGCGGGACAGGCTTGGACTGGCTCAGGTTATACCATCACTAGTTTGACACTTGATAACGAAATTAATTTTATATATGTCAAATAATTAATATAATTTCAATAAATTTATAAGACTTTAGATAGTTATATATAGTAACATCATAAATAAATATTGATAATGATTTGATGTAACCATTGAAAAGTACTTATATAATTATACAAAATCCCTGAGGTTTGCCTATTTTTATATTGGTTTGGTCTTGCTCATTTTGCATCAATACCACCCATTGGATCACACAAGCTTGAATGTGAATTTCATTTTTTTTTCTTTTTTTTTAATAATTTTTTTAAAGCACTCGTAATACATTCAATTAGTACTTTATCATACATTTTTTTTTTTAAAAAAAGATAATCATACGTCTATAATTTTCAAAGAGTAAGTACGATAAATAAAAAAGCTCTTAACATCTCACAATTTCAAAACATAATGTCGCTCCTCATAAGTGATAATGAATGCGAGAAAGTTCTTACCTACTACATGACAGAACGAAAGCATGAGTGTAATAACAAGAATGGAGTGATTAATTTGTATTATTGTTTGACGTAATGTCCAAAAATAATTACAAGTTGAGTATTTGAAAGAAAAGAAAAATTAAGCTAAAACAAACAAACTTAGAGAGTGTTTGGTGAGCTTATAAACCCTTAAAAACATCTTATAAGATGTTTAAGAGCTTATAAAATATTGCAATATATTTGGTAAAATTTTTTAAAAAAGATCTTATTAACTTCCAAAATAAGATGTTAAGAGCTTATAAGTACTTTTTAAAAAAGCAAGAAGATTTCAACTTATTTTTAAGATTTTCACATGTACATTCATTTTTAGCTATTTGAATTACAAAATTGTCATTATCAACATCTTATAAGCTAAAAGGTTTTGTTTTATTCAAACACTTTAACAACTTATCTTCAAAATAAGATATAACATCTTGAAGATGTATGAACTTATAAGATATTTTAAATAAAGTATTCCTCCTAAAGTATGGTATTAATTAGGGTGGTCAATGTGCCAGATTAAAACCGGATCCTATCCAAATTCAATTCAAATTTTAAGATGTTTAATCGATTAGAATATTTAATGAACCATATTGATTGTAAAAATCTACTATCTAAAATAGGTGGATCAAGTATGAAATTAACCATATTCAATTATAAAAATTTATTATCTGAAATAGGTGGATTGAGTATGGAATAAATAAATTGATCCATTAAAATTTCAAACATGAATTTTAATAATATTTCTATTAAATAATAATTATATATATTTAACATTAGCAAAACCTCTAAAATAGAATGTATTATATGAGACAATATTAGTAATAATATAGATTTATGTTTTTCTAGATTTTTATTTATTAAAATAATACCTATATATTTTTTTTAATGTTTTAATATTCATTGATGATAGAGTTGAATTTTCTTACTGGATTTCGAATTTTTGTTGGATTCAAACTCGAAATTAATGAATTGAGATTCTATAAGATCTCATAATAGGTAATCAATATCAAGTTCAGATTCGAATTATCATGATGTAATCCAAATTCAACCTATTGATCGATTGCTCTAGACTATGATGCACAGGTACGGATACAGCGATACGGATATGATACGATACGGACAGGGTGACACGAATTTTTCAAATATTTTAGGACATGACATGCTAAAGATACGACTATATATATAATTATATACATGATAAATACACTGTATCAAGCATAATTTCAACTAGCAAAAAATAACAATCCAATTAAATGGAGAAGTTTGGAGTTTGTGAGTCTCTCACCCTCTGGAAGACGAACTGAGCAGTTGAACTCTGGAGTTTGCAGTTTCCTTACACTTTCTTGGACTTTAATTTTAGTTTTTAGTTTATAGAAAGCCTTTTACTTTTAAGGCTTATTATTATTATTATTATTATTATTATTATTAAATTTGAGCCATTTGGCAGGTCAGGCAGCGGTGCATCTTAATTCCATGAAAAAAAACATAAAAAAAAAAAAAAATTTCCACAATCGTGTCCGAATATGTGTCCGACATGTCCGGTGCGTTTCTTAGCCACGTCCCTCCCATGTCTCGGCCATGTCCCTCGTGTGTCCGATTTTTTTTTTTTTTTAAATTTTTGACATACCACGTGGCATGTCGGATATGTATCCCATGCGTGTCCTCAGCATATCCATATCCTGGAAGTATCCGACACTGTATTTTGTATTTTTTTGAAGTAACTGTGCATCATTGGCTCTAGATTACTATCAAGCTCCACTAATGCGCCTTAGAAAACTAAAAAACCATGAGAATAGGGCCCTCCGAGCCCATAAATAAGAATAGGCCCAAGAAAGAATCTATTGGGCCAGAGATCACTGGATGTAGTTTACCAATCAATCTAAATTACTGTACAGGCCCGATTTTAAGAGCTAACGGCTCAAAAGAAATTAAAATTTTCAGATTTATTTGGATCCAATTAAGATAGTGCTTTGTCAAGGGCTAATGGAAGGGCTATCGATGAGTTGGATTTGAATCCAATGAAAACTATCTGGATCCAAACCCAATTACTGATTTTATTTTATTTTTTTGGGTAATTGAATTTGACCCTACATTCTATAAGATCTATGTCCATTAATATCAAGTCTCATATTCGATGAAAATATGAACCCAGGTAGTAAAATCTGACTTGAACAATAGTAAATGATAATTATTTTTGAAAACTATGAACATTATTTTATTAAATAAAATAACTTAAAAAACTTTTTTTTTTCTTAATTTTATATTGCGTATAGTGCCACATATATTACGTCTATTCAAGAGTTTTTATTAATATTATATGTATATAATTATTATTCTAATAAAAATATTATTAAATTTCAGATTGAAATCTCTAACGAACCGATTGGCTTAAGTCCATATTAGGTCCTCATATATCAGATTATGAATATCTAGATTGAACCACAACTTGTCTAATATCTTTATCGATTGAAAAGATCCTAATATTCCAATTGAATTCGGATTAAAATTGGCACAATCCCTTTGTGAATTTGTGTTTTAAGCATAGAGATGGCATCATATTTGTTTAATGTGAAGAGTGTGGTAGATTGGATTCACACTGTTCAGAAGTTCAAAGGCTTAGCTTCAAGATTATGAAGGAATAATTATTTTAATATCCCCTGAAGTTTGACTTAATAATCAAAACATTCCCTGAAGTTTGATAGTTACAATCATACTCTCAAATATCCTGAAACATTCCAAGTAGACCCCATGAATAACAAGGTGTATGTGAATGAAATATGCTTAAACTTAAGGGGTGTAATTATAATTATATATAAGCGGTAGGGGTGTAATTGTAATTATGTATAAGCAGGGTGCAGTGTTAATTGCAGGGATGTTTTGATAATTATGCCGGATCTAAGGGAGTGTAGAGGTAATTATCCCTATTATGAATTAACCTAAATTACTTTTGTAATTTTAAGTGTAAAATATCATCTATGATTTAGGGTAATATTATTTTTGCATCTGAAATAGTTGTGGTTTTTTGGGCTTAGTATCATATGTTTTTATAGTCTTGTTGGTCCTTCTTGTATTTTTATGCAAGATTTATATGTTGGTGAGTTAGTAATGCGTATTTTAGCATTGTAATGAATGAGAAGTTACGTCCAGAATTTCAGTGTGAGGCCATTATTTTTTCTTATTTATGGTATTTATAAATTAATACGATCTCTTCGCTTAAGGGCAGGTAAGGCATGCCAATGAGTTGAGCCAAGTTTTGACCATATTTTTTAGTTCGTGCTTGAGCAAGAATTAACTAAACTAAGCTTGAGCTTGACTTGGCTCAACCAAGTGGCTTGAATCTGTGATCAAGCCATAGACTTGAGCTTGAAGATCTTAAATTAATCGTCTGGAATTACACATAATAATAAACAAAAAAAAAAATATTTTTTTTCTAACTTGCAAATTGAGCCTATGACATGAATTATTTACTTCGAGGCCGATTTGAAACATATACAAATCAGGTTAGAGCTCAACTGAAGGCGAAGTTCTTTGAGCTCGAGCTTGAACATCTTTCTAGTCAACTCGTAGGGATTTAGAATCTCTTCGGTTCATTTGTATCCCTATTTGAACTGTCCAAATAAACATGTTTTAGTTGTATTTTATGAAGAAAAGAGGTATGAAATAATATTATTTAGTGACTAAGTATAATTACTTTGTAAAGAAGAGGTAGAAAATAGTGTAATCTGAGACACTAAATGTAGCATAATTTTACCTAAGGATTCTTCTGCAAGGTTCGTCCCTTACACTTTATCTTCTGTCCTTCATATATATAGAATTATATATGTATATATATAAGAATTTTATAGATGATATAATATATAAAAAATGATTTTTACAAAATATATTTATACTGTATTGGATAAATATATGTGCACATATGAAAATTGTTATAAAAATAATTTTTATTTTCATTATATTGGACCGTTGATTTCAAAATAAAACATGAATAATGAGCAGTTGACATGAAAAAATCTATTGAAAATCGCATTAGGGGCCAGTGAAGGTGAGGAAGGGGAATATTTAGCATTGTTCATATAATATGGGAAAAATTTGCCGATAAGATAATAGAAAGGGAAGTCGCCAATTAAATATTTTATTGAGGGCATTTTTGCAAAAAACTCAAACTTTTATTTAACACTATAATATAATGATATTAAATAATAATTTATTAAAGAAAAAAAAGGAATTTATATCCACTCAGCCATGGTGAATGGCTTGGGACAAATGAAAATGGATTACAAGGCATTAGTACTAGGTTGAGAAAAGAATCTGATAATAATGAGGCGAGTTTGGTAATTATAAAAAGCTCAGTTTGAGTGGAATGAATTATGAGGACAATCAGAAAGAAAACTAGGGTGTTCATGGTTCGATTTGAGTGAATTTTTGATATTTTTCAAATTAAATCACTATATGTTGATTTTTCGTACGTAATTCAAGTCTCCTATGATGAAAAAGAGGGATAAGTAATTTTTTTTATAAAATTAAAAATTAATGTATTATTTTGCTTACCATATATATATATATATATATATATTAATAATATAATATGCGTGCAGTTTGATTTTTTCTAGTTTTTTTAACATTTACACCAAAAAACCATCTAAACCACGATTTTAGAGAAATGGCAACCAAACCATCCAATTAAATAAAAATTCCTCTATATCAGTTTTGTTTGGATTGGTTTGGGCAATTTGGGCGGTCTGCAGAGTATTATGAACAACCATAGAGGAAATTACTTTTTTCCTACTTCAAGTCCATTCAGATAGGGCAATTCAAATCGATCATGGGAATTTCACTCGGCCATGTTGGACGAGTGGGGATTGTACATGCGGGTTGGCTGCTGTGGCTGGTCGTACTAGGCACAAACTACACGTCCGTGTTGGTGGCCCGATTGGGCCATGGCAAGTGGTTGAGTTATAAGTTCCTTTTATTATTTTTCGGTTTAAATTCCATTAAATGCATAAAAACTAAGATTGAAAGAAATACGAAGTTCACGTTAGGATATTAATCTCAAAGTTGTCGAAGATTTTAAGTTGGCATTGAGTTTTTAGAAAGATTTGGAAGAATTTTAAAATTTAAAGTGTAGGAAGACAAGAGTTGAGATAAGGTTTGACTCGTAATTTGATTCGTGATTTGATTTAGAATTTGGTTCACTCAGATTTGTTGGTTACTAAATGGATTCTAGCTGGTTTAGAATAGATCAAGAGCATTGGATGCCTAAAATGTAAAGTTGGTTATGATATGAAATCGAATTCGGACTTGAGTTTTTAGAAGAATTTTTATAGTTTAGGTGTAGAGAAACAAAGTATGTTGGGTGACAAT
>JACFYI010003535.1:608266-632512 GCA_014898755.1 Handroanthus guayacan | reverse complement strand
TCATTGGGATGCTGCTCTCCGAATTTTGAGATATATTAAGGCTTCTCCTGGAAAGGGATTGCTATTCAAGAAACATGGGTATTTAAATGTGGAGGCCTATTCTGATGCGGATTATGCTGGCTTTAAAGGTGACAGGAAGTCCACGTTTGGATATTGTACCTTCGTTAGAGGAAATATGGTAACTTGGCAATGCAAGAAGCAAACTACCGTTGCTAGGTCCGGTGCTGAAGCTGAATACAGAGCCATGGCACATACTGCTAGTGAGATGTTGTGGCTCAAAAACTTATTGGCTGAATTGGGTTTTAGTATCAGTGGTCCCATGCCTATGCATTGTGATAATCAGCGACTATTCACATTGCTAGCAATCCAGCTTTCCATGAGAGAACTAAGCACATTGAAATTGATTGTTACTTTGTTCGTGAAGCAGTTATGAGCAAGAAAATTTGTACACCGTACATACCATCTTCAGAGCAAATTACTGATATATTCACTAAGGCTTTAGGGGGGAAACAGTTTAAGGCGTTGTGTAACAAGTTGGACATGATTGATATATATGCTCCAGCTTGAGGGGGAGTGTTGATATATTTAGAAGATTTGTTTATGTATCTTTCCTTATTTGCACTCATCTCATATGCATTATAAATATGAGATGGGTTCATTTGAATAAAATGACGATTCCTTTTCTGCCTTTCAACAATAACTTTTCAAATACCAAATACTTTTGATTATAATATAATTTTTTCAACTTTCAATAAAAGTAAGTGGTTATACTTTTACATAAGTTATTGCAAACACCACCAAAGTTGTATGGTTAATCACTATTTTTGTATGGGCTTATAGAGATGAGTTCGTAAATTAGATATTTTGACGCGAATGTAAGTGTAAAATATATATATATTCTATTTTTTTAAGAAAATTATAAAATTTAAAATTTAATTATTTGTAAACATTACTCATGATGAGAGAGACAAATAAAATTTTTGCTAATAAAATATGTAGTAAGGGTCGTTTATTTTCTTGGTTGGGATACGAGAGGGTTGATGAAAAAAATAATAAACATAAATGATGAGACTAAATAATCAAGTACTAGAGTTATTAATTAATTATGTGTTAATCATTTTGATCATTGTATATATGATGGACTATGTATTATATCCATTAATAGGGGAGTGCCTTTTGCAAAGCGCAAATTGCTAATGCAAAGCAGTTGAAAATTTTTCATATGAACACTCACCCCCACTAATAACTCTCTATTTTTGAAATTTTATTACATTTCAACATAATATTACAAAATTTTCAACATTTATAACATGAATGAGTTAGATTTTGAACAAAATTCTTCTAATAGTGAAGTAAAAATATTATTTTCGAAGCAAAACATAAAAAAAAAAAAAAACAACTTTTTTTTGGATTGTGCCTCCCATAGGCGCATTGAAGCACAGGTTGCGCCCATGGGAGGTGCGTAGAAGCAGAGGGTTGCGCCACGCATGGGCGCAATTTTCACCTCTTTGGCGCCCTTGACAGGCGCCGACAATTTTTTTTTTTTTCTCGTTCTCTGAGCCCATTGTGAATGGTGGCTTGCGCTCGCGAGGGGCGCAAGTGTTGAGTTCTATGAGCCCGTGACGGGCGCAAGCGAAAAAAACTCATTTTTTTTTCCTTCATTTAAATTAATCGATTTTCAACGAAAAATTTCATGGCGAAGGTAAAAATTATAATCTTAAATCGTTATTCAAATTAATACGAAGATTCGGCGAAAAGTTAACGAATCGGTGGTATCCCCTTTTTAAAAAACCTCAATCGTTCCTCTAATTTTAACTGGGCACAAATTGACTTCAAGAAAAAATACAATAATAAGTCCATACCGCGGAGGGCTCTATCGGCCCTCACCCTCTGCTACCAACACTGATTCCCATTTTTTTCTCTAATTCGGGTCGCACCACGAGCTTTTCGGTTTGAGTCATAATTCGGATTGACAAAAAAAAGAAAATTCAAGACACAACATTAACGAGAGAGAAACAAAAAGCAACAAATGTTCAATAGGAGAGGTAGATCGGTTGCATGGGGGGGTGAGAGTGTTCATTTTGTTTTGTTGAACTGCTTTGCAAGATAATAAAAACTGCTCTGTAAATATCATTTCAGTTTTATTAATGTGCCATTCCTGAAAAAAATTTAGAAAGCTCACCAAAATTGATCCTTCTTCACTCATTAAAAAATTCTTCACCAAAATTGGATATTTTATCATCATTGGTAAAGGATAATTTGACTTCAATAAAATTTAATAATGGGTCTTCATCCATTAAAATATTTGCGTTACTAGTTAAATAAATTATTACATCCAACCTAATAATCCAAAATAAAAAGAATCATATAATACGTCTTCTACCTATTCTACGCAAAAAATAAAAGGTACTCTTATTTTCTATGCAGCACATTTTAAGTAAACCACTTATTTATATACATATATATATATATTACACATATTTCATGTCGTAATCAACAAATGCTAATGCTCTAATTCAACGAACAATACAGTGCTGGTTCGAAATTGTGCCTTAGACTGGGCCTGCACCAAGATACTGACTAGGCTCAAAACACATTTTGTGGGAACAAGAAAGAACTTGAATTAGGGATAACTAAAACCATCCACCACTAATCATGGAATTTGTGGGGATATATGACGGGGAGATAAAGATAAAAATTCTCCCTCTGTAGAACTGTTTACAACTTCAAGATAATATCTCTTTGTATAGAATTCTACCAATAGCACTCATTTTTTCTCTTAGAATAAAACTCTCCCTCCCTCTCTCTCTCTCTCTCTCTCTCTCTCTCTCTCTCTCTCACTCACTCATATATTACCTTTCTCTTTCTACATATGTTGCAAGAAGAGATTTTGTAATAAAAATTAAAAATCAATTATTAGTACGGCTAGATCCTCTATTCCAAAATGATATTTCATCTCTTATTTCATATTTTAAGCATATGTCAAATATATTAAATTTTTCCTTATAAAAACACAGAGTTATAAATGCCACACACTTGGCAAACATTTATCCGATATGGAATACGAAATGAAACACCAACTGGAATAGAAAATCTACCGTGTTATTAGTATTTGGGTTGTGGAGATTTGGATTATCTCTTGTAATTGGTGATTTAATCCGGACCGAAGAGATAGTCAAGGTAAGTGATTCAAGCTAATTACAATTCGAAATAGGTAAGTTTTTGTGGTTAAATTTGGAAGACGATTAATTATTTTGTTGAAGGCATGTTTCATGTGATTTCCTTGTGTGATCATTTCAATAGTTCTTTTGAAAGCTAAAATATATCATATATGCTATTATAACAAAAATTTTACTAACTAAAAAAGGCTATGATCATGCTGGTGCGCATTTGGAATAAATTAGTCCAACAATTAAGAGTTAAAAATATCTTTTCTTCTCATGATTAAGTTGCTAATCAAACTTGCATTATTAAATTGTGGTCAAATTATTAAATAAGCCAAAACTAGCATGTGTTTTGTAAGCTAAATTTTCTATGATTACCCTCCCATAGTCATTGGTAGTTAGAAAAGTTGTCTTTGAATATTGACTTAATGCATGATTAATGACATAAACTAGTAAAATTAATAAAGTATTGCCTTAATTAATCAAGTCTTGTAGTTTGAATATGTTTATTAGGCACGTTTATTAAACTTAGTTCTAGTATCAGTTGGTCTTAGGATAAGTTATAGAAAATTATATTAGTTGCGTAAAGAAAATTAAGTTGAAATTTCTGATTAAATTTTGCAATTATATATGAAGTTGAAAATAATTTAAATGAAATCAAAAGTGCATGGGCCAAATTGAGTAACTTGATATTTTTTTAAGTATTTTATATGTTGTTTTACTATTAAAGATTCAACTAAATTCAATGAAAAACATTATTCGAGTTCAATTATTTTTTTTATTTTTTTTATGCTTGATAAACCGAGCTCAAATGAGCAGTTAGTAATTCATGTTGCATTGATCATTAAATAACCTATAATAACTATGTTGTATTTTGGTATACATTTTTAATCTTATACTGATTTAGGCATTGAAGGACCTTAACCGCAACATCCATCAATGTGCCCCATATGTCCCTTTTTTTTTTTTCCAAAAAATATCCTTAGAAGAGATAGATTGTTATGAGTCAGATAATATGTTTGACTCCACGTCCGTATTTAATTATTCAAATGAAATTAAGCGTTAAAAAGACAAATATAACCAAAATGACTCAAATTATCATAATACGTAGTATAAAATATATTATGTAAAATGATTCAAATTTTGAAATTGATATCTCAATGTCCATAAAAAGAAAAAAGGTAAAAGTTATTTGGTTTGCTACGTGATATATATGACAAACTTATATCAATTCGACTACATGATCAGTGCATCTTTAACTAACACATTTAATTTATAATTAATTATTTCATTATCAATTATTTATAAAGTTAATAATCAAACCAAAAAGGGTCTTTCAACCCATACAAAATCGATTTTATTTAATGAAATACTAACCTAATGACATATATAAATATTAATCGATATACTTAAAAAATAGAGGCCCTTAAGTCATTCAGGAGAATTTAGGATTCTCCTAATTGTGATTTGCCCTTAGGGCCCTTAGTCCTAATATAAAGTCTATATTCATCAAAGGTCATGGCTGGATATAGTGCAGGTCTATCTGGTGTCACCAATTCCTTTGCTGGTTGTATGAGTAAGTCGCTCTTTGGGTTGTAAAAATACGCCAATGAAACACGTTCTTGTGCTGAATTGACAATCACTCTGTGCTCAACACTTTTATAAATCGCATTGCTCAGCACCTTAAAGAGACAAAGAAGAAAATTTAAGCAATAGTCTCATCATAAAAGCACAATCAAGGAAAATATATATATATATATATTAGCGTTCAATACACATTCAATGCCTATATATCTATTATTAGAATATAATTAACATATAATAAATAGCCCACTAATTGCTAATTTATTTTCCTACGGTCATGTTTTCTATTTGTATTATATACATCTAGTGTTAATTCTAATTGCCCGTGATTACTTATAATCTTAATTATTACCTCCACGTGCATTGAGTGTGCATTTGGTGGTTGTACTTGAATTAACTTGTCTGTGATAAATTGCTATTATATGACTTAAACAGCTAATAATAAAGAGTTAGTTTAGGAACATCATGAAAACAAATTAAAAGGAGTCTAACGATGGTATAATATACAAACTAATAGATTAATTTAATCACACAAAATAAAAAAAAGGAAGAAGAAGAAGAAGACAAGCAAACATTAGAGTGCAAATTGCCCTTGGAGGGATTTCATCGGCCATCTAATTAAATTGGGCTTTGACCACTAATGTGCTGTGTAAGGACATATAAGAATCTAGAAACAATGTTCCAAAAAGAGCAAAAAAAAAAAAAAAAAAAAGTGAAGAAAGAAAGAAAAATCTCGAAGTAACAATAAATGTGATTTTAATACACCTATTCCACGAGCCGTATATGAACAAAGGAGAGAAAATAATGCTATTCAAACCATGGACCTTTCGTGCAATCTAATTTAAAAAATATTTTACTTTGCCATTTTAAATTCTCGATTTGCAATCTAATTGCATTTTTTAGGTGAAATGTTTCACAGGAATTATCTCATCCATGACGCACCTGTGAATAGTTAGGCATAATTGACACGGATAATCGCATTTCACCACTTGAACTTTGCAAAATTTTACATAATGCTACCTATTGATGATATATTTTGCTGGAAAAATGCACTCAGGTTGCAAATTGAAAATTTCACAAAGTTGAGATAATAAAGTCAAATATTTTTTATTAAGTTGCAAATTGTAAAATATATTTATGGTTCGAATGACTTAATGTTATTCTCTCAATAAATTGTACGGTATCTTATCTTCAATTTTCAAATATTAATTGTTACGAAATTAGGTGGAGGGACAAACAAACTTTATCTAGAAAACAATAGATGTTTCTATAATTATTTATGAAACTCTAGTAGATATATACTTCTGGGAAATATATATATATATACACACACACACTCAGAAAAAGACTTGTCAATCGGATATTAAATAGCTACACCTAACTTTATTAATGCCATACTTTCTTTATTAGGAAAAAAAACAAGTTGCTAATAATATATATATATATATATGTATGTATGTATGTATGTATATATCTTAAAAAAAATAATTGCTCCATCTATACATCAAGAAGTCAAGAATTTTTAAATCTTTTCCAACCAACGATTTTGATGTTGTTAAACTTTAAAAAAAGGAAAATTAATGGTAATCTATTAAGTGACGAAAACAATATTGTCACTAATTTTATATATTAAGTGATAAAATTTAATAGGGACAAAAATCGTATTTAAATTATCATGATTAACCATCAGTGACAACTTATTCATAATGAAAATTCTGTTACAAACTATAGCAATGATTTTTTGTTTTCATTGAATTATTAGTATACATATCTCACCAATTGTCAATGGTATTGACAATCTAAAATATCATATTTTTGTCACTTATCAAGCCATATTATGGTCATGAAATAAAGTTCTTGCCAATTAAAACAGTAATATTAGCTAGTGACGGTATGAAAGTCATTCTCACTTAATCTTTTGTCACTAATATTATATTTTTTGCAGTGACATTTGATATCATATAATTAGTTTCTAACGTTTTAATAATTTATTATTACAGTTTAAAAATAATTAAACTACAATTTTTCCTTCTCTTCTTTTTTGTTTTCTTTTGTTTTTTTCCTTCTTATCTTGCCTTATCTTGCCTTATCTTCTTTCCTTTTTTTGTTTTTTTTTTGGCTTTCCATTTTTGGCCCCTCTTAGTTGGGTTCCCAAGTATTTTATTGCAGGTAGACGTACTACATCTGACAACTATTGAAGTACAAGCACGTTTATTTCATCAAACTAGGGTATCATGGACCCTCCATGCATGTCTATGTTGTAAAGATTCTTCCACATCTTTCATCTTATCTTGGAAGCATATTTCCATGTTGCTACTTTAGATAAGTTTTAATTAGAGTCATGATTCATGTGTCTTTATTTTGGATATTATTTGTTTTGGTTGAACGTACAGTAAGAATTTTTGTGACACTGGCACGAGGAGGACCCATCTCCAAATTTGATGTAAATACCTAAATTATTAGGGTGTGACATTTGATGAATAAGAATTGCCGACATATCATAGTCGCTAAGATTATTAAATACGTATTTTCAAATTTGAAAGTTTTTATCACAAATCAGGGTATCAGACAAAGTGACAATAAATTGAAATCTTGTGGTTAGAATTTAAAGATAATATCAGGGTTACATTTTTATTGGGAAGAGAATATTCAAGATAGAAAGCTTCTATATTTGAAAAGTGAAGGTGTATATTTCAAAAGATTAGTGAAAATTTGAAAAAGAAGACAGTGAAAATCTTCACAAGATTTCTAACGTGACATGTGGTTATCGTAGTTCAAAAATTTGAAAACGACATAAGGAACATACAAAATGTAATTAACAGAAAAGTACAAAAAGTTCAAAACCTATGGACTATAAGTACTAAAAGTAGTAAAATTTTAGGAAAAAAATTAAATGACATTGCTTTTAAATTTTTTTCCGTACTTAACTTTAAAAAATTAAAAGCAAACATTATTTTAAAACCGTAAAAAACAATTAGAATAACTTATTAAAAAGTTAACAATACTTTAAAATAACTCCTATGTTCCATGAATCACATGTAAACACAAATAAATGTATTAGCCTATTAGGCAAGCAAGTATATATTCCATGGTTCTCACAACAAATTAATCAACTTCCAATTACTCTATATACACAAATTTTCACCACCGTCCTCTAGATGAAGTGGCATAACCTTCTCCTTTTTACAGGAGAAGTGCAAATTCGAATCCCACTGGTAGCGTGTGGGTCTTTATCTACTACATAGTAGTATTCATGTATCGTATGATAGTTTATAAAATTTGTTTAGTTCTTGTATTTAATCTTTGAAATATATTTGTATAATGATATTGATGTAATGATTACATGTATTCGCTTCTCTCTCTTTATATACACAAATTTCACATAAACACTTGAATTTTCTCATCCAAAATAACACTTTTAACTAAATATATTCATAATAAATTAATTAAAAATTTCCTCATGGCATATTATTATCAACAAAAATACAATATAAGTAATAAAATAAAGAAAATCAAGAATAAGTACCTGGATTTGATCACCAATATTCACAATAATTGAATGTGGAGCTGGTTTAACAGTAATCCAACCATCGCCGTTACGAACTTGGAGCCCTGGAACATCTGTATCGGGTAGAAGGAAGGTCATTCCACCCGGATCCGAATGTGGGGAGAGGCCAAGGGTCAAGTCCGGCTGCGGACACTTAGGGTAAAAATTCACTCGGAGACAGGCACCAACGTCGTTCCCTCCGAACGCGTTTTGAAGATAATCCTCTGCTAATCCGAGGTTTATCGACATAACTTTGAGCAAAACCCCACCTAGTCTCACCACTTGTTCGGAATACTCAGTAATCACTTCCCTAAAGTTCAATAGTTAATCATTAGTCAACTTAATTTGAGTTTCCTAAAATGTAATAAATAACATATTCCAAACATGGCATGGATGGTTTTTTACCTTTGACCACTCCTTAAAGTACAATTATCTAAACTCTATGTTAATTACTATAGATTTGTAACCATCACATCAATATACAGTTCACTATAAGAAACTAATTTCTTCACACAAAAATTTTTTGGCTGATAAGATTTCATTAAAGATATATAGTATATGTTTTAGATATGTAACGAAATGCTAATGTATTTTTTTTTTTTAAAAGCAAAAGTATATATGAACTATGATGTTAGTAACGAACTTGTGATAAATTTATATAATAATTTTTCAGTTCCGTCTCGTAAGTTAAGTTTGTAGAACTAATCAGTGACAAGCATGTACTTTTTGACAGATTTGTAATGGAACAAAATCCATCATTGAATTATATTTGTGATGGATTTTAAGGAATCAACGAAGGGGGTTTCCGTTAGAAAACAGAGTGTTTTCTTCTAGTAAGCAACGTTGTAAATAAACTTGGAAAGAAAACCAGTGAAGAATCATAAGCATTTGTAGTAATATAGTGCAAGGCGTGACAAATTAATGGATAAGGCAACACACAGAGTATAATATTGATATTAATACACTACAAGAAAACTACCCTTTGCTAATAGAAAATTTTTAAGAGAAAAGATTCCATCATATATTTGTGATGAATTTCTATGGATTACTAACTGATTCAAAACAAGTAGCCAAATATCTATGAAAAGTGATACTTGTGATGAACCAGTAATAAATTTTTATAATATATTTCTAGTTCGTGATGGAAAATTCTATCAAAAAAATTAGTTGTGTCATGAACTTTCATCCACCATAAAGCAAACCAGCGATAAGGCATATGCTAACAAACTTGTAACAGGATGTGATCCATCGTATTACACGTTTGCTATTAACTTCAATAATCTATGATGGAATACTTTTTTGCAGTGATAGAAAAATAGTATTCCAAGGTAGTCATCCTACTATGGCTATTATTATTATTATTATGGTGAAAAGTTCAAGAACATACCTTAGTGCATTTGGGAGAGCTGGCCACTTGTTAAAATCCCTCAAATTGCCAGGAAGATAGTGCAGAAAGTAATAATCACTCCAATCAAGAATGGCTCCTTTCTCGACCCCCAAGCGGCTCCCATATCCTTCATAAGTCGTCGGCGAGTTAGCATAAGCTTGCTTAACTTCCATAGGCTGGTGAAAAAACTTACGCCAAACTTCCCGAGCCTGATCCATCAGTTCGGGCGGAATCCCATGATTTACTATCTGAAAGAATCCCCCTTCCCGACAAGCATCCGATATTTGTTTCAACGTTGATTCTCGAAGATTGTCGTCATATATTCCTCCGAGGTCAATCAGAGGTATGTTAGGATCACTGGAAGTAGTCACGGCTGAGGATGGTCGGGCTTGTGGCGGCTTGACATATCTCTCGGGAATCGTGTTGATGCCGCTTTCGGATAAGGATTGGACACGGATTATTGGCTCCGGCCAATCTCTTGGGCAATTCATATTTGTGTCAGAGGATTGTGTTGTTCTTGCGAGGAGGTTGTCTGATTTTTACACCTTGAAATGATGGAGGGTTTATGTGTATATATAGTGTGTGGGGTGGTGGGGTTGGGGAGTGTGGTAGGGGCTGTTTGTTTATTTTTTAAGCGGTTGTGCGTTATGAGAGGTGGCAAGAAGGGTGGTGGAAGTGTCATTTTCTTGAAGTTGATGTGAACATATAAAAACGTGATTTTTGTGTGGAAATTTATATGTTTTTAAAGTTGAATTTTAGAATCTTCTAACTAAATAATCAATAATAGTATAAGATTAAGAAGATTAACCGTCCATATTATAACAATTTGCATGAAAAAGGCTGTGCAAAATACATTGTAATTAGCCATATTGAGAAGAATTACTTAAACGCCCTTATAGGTTTGGAAAATTCAAAATCTCATACTATTAGTTCAGTTGATAAAAAATATTTAAATAGACCCCTTAAAAAATTCAACATATTGACTGAAATATTATAACTAGACTCCATGTTAATCTAACGATATGAATACAGTTCTAGTTATCAAACCTTAGAAAGTGTTTTCATAATTACGACGAACTTTTAGGGTGTTGACGAAATTTTCCCTTGTATTAATCTATATTATTACATGTACATGTATGAAAAGATAGACATGTTCTCATAAATGGAAAGTCTAAATTGGGAATTCAAGTATTTATGTAAAGGAGTTTCCACATGAAGTAAGAGAGTATTATTAGTCAAGTGGAACCACTTTTGTGCAAGAAAATTTTGTATTGAATGTACAATGGTGGGATAGTACCTCAATATGGTTAGCGACGAAGGTACATATGTTGAAGGAGGTGCAATGACATCAGTATATCATGACAAAGCTCATCTAACATAGGTAAAAATACTATATATTATAAATTTTCTTTATTAAGAAACCATTTTGAAAAACATAAAAAATTTTATATCAAAGGGCTCAAACACCAAATAGTGACCTAATTGAAAATATTTTCTGACAACACTAGTGAATATAGCAAACTTATATACTGCATAACAAATCTGATTATTAATATTTCAATGCAATGATATCTTATATTGCATAACATGCATATGATATATATATATACACATTTTGTTCTCGACTTGTTATCCATAGTATAAATAAGGTAAAATAACACTTTTCGTCCTGTATGTTTGCCACTTTTCGGTTTTGGTCCTGTAAGTTTTGAATTTTGAATTTTCGTCCTATAACTTTTCAAAAATTCGCATTTTTGGTCCTGTGCCACCGGAATCCTACGTGGCATGCCGAAAATCCCACGTGGCACGCCGGAAAAAACACGTGGCCGTCGGAAAATACACCTGTCGGCGTGCCACGTGGGATTTCCGGCATGCCACGTAGGATTCCGGTGGCACAGGACCAAAAATGCGAATTTTTGAAAAGTTATAGGACGAAAATTCAAAATTCAAAACTTACAGGACCAAAATCGAAAAGTGGCAAACATACAGGACGAAAAGTGTTATTAACCCTATAAATAATTGGATCATTTTGGTGTGTTTTTATATTATCTTCTTAAAAATTTCTAGTTATATTTCAATTTTATATATATAGAAGAAACTATCACTATGGAAGTGTTTGACATTGCTTTTAATAGCTACTTTAACTTATAGGTGTTGAAAAGTGATCTTGAGATTGTTGGATAAAGTAATTCCTACTTTTGGAAAAGTGATTTTAAGTTAAATCAGCTAGAATTTTAAGGAGGTGCTTGCAGTAGCTTTTGAGAAGTGCTTTCCACCTTTTAACTTTAATATAATTATTTTGTAGTGTTTAGGTGGTATTTGCAATACATTATACAAAAGCACAATTATCTACTTTTTGCTGAAATCTGAAAAAAATTATATTATAATAAAATACTCGGTGTTTGAAAATTATTAAATAATTTACTGTAAACTAATAAAAAGTAATAGTATTTGGAATTATAATTACTTATTTTTATTAGAAATAGCTTACAACATCTCATAAGCAGCCTTGAGACTGCTTATGAGATTATAAATTATTGTTGATTAATTTTACAAAACTCACTACAAAAGCAGAGTTTTCAGATACTCAAAAACAGCTTCCAAAAATTCATAATAAGATAAGTGTTTTTAACAATCAGTTGCAAACACCACTTTGGAAACGCTACTTTTGATCTGATTCTCCAAAAGTAAATAGAAAAAAAGCTAAAAGTTAAAAGCAAATCACACTCAATTTATCCAATTTCTCCTTGCTTTTACCTTTTATTTCCAAACACTCTAACTTTTCACTAAAATTTTCTCTATAATTTTTCCTCAACTTTTCAATTAGCCAAAAGCAAAAGTTATTGCAAACCACCTAAAAGCACCTCATGAGGTGCTTTTAGATTCTATTTATGTTTTTTTCCCATCAAATGAGTTTGATAAAATTGTGAAAAAAATCACTTTTTTTTTGCAAGTACCGACCTAGTTCATTAAACAATTTTTTGATTTTCAACTTCACACAGTCTTAACTTTTCCAACTCACTTTTATTACTATACCTTGAACTGCTTTTGTCACACCCCAGGCCCAGGGGGCCCAAGATGCGATCTGCTTAAGAATCTATTACGTGCAACCTGAAATTGAGTTATCAACAACTCGCTCAAAAGAGGTATCTAATAGTTGAATATAGATTCTTTGACTATAACTTATATATTAGGGATTATTTCATCAATATCTTAATATGGGATATCACAATCTCTCCACCTTCAGAATGCGACGTTCTCGTTGCGACAGAACAGAGTTTAGGACTATCCACTAAACGTCAGAACTCTAGAGATGACTCCTACTTGCTCAATAGGTGGCTCTCGCGCATGTAGCACTTTGCCCTGCATGCTCAAGAGATAGCTCTCATACGCATAGCACTTTGCCCCTTTCAACTGGTGGTCAACTTTGATACCATTTGTCACGCCTTAGACCAAGGGCCCAGGATGCGAAATTTGCTGGAGAATCTACCGTGTGCAATTTGAAATTGAGCTACAAACAACTTGCTCAAAAGAATATTCATTCATTGATCATAGATTTTTTGGATATAACTTATATATTAGGGACTATTTTATCAATATCCCAATGTAAGATATCACATCTTTAAACAAAAGTCAATTCTTTTTAAGGTAGAAGTAATGCTGAATACCCTCCACACAACTCTTGATCGACTATTTTATTTGATATATTTTCATATGTATATATATATATTACAAAAATAATATAAATACATTGAAAATATTAAACACTTTAAATTCTATAAATATTTTATTTTATATTATATTTTACGTATACATTAAGGGTGTCAAAATTACTTGTGTGAACAGACGAGAATGGGTTGGTCTGAACCATTATAGCCCCGTGGACAATTTGATTTGCTTAGGGCATTTTGGGAATGAGTTGGCATGATTAGTAAATTATCATTATCTATTAAAATATTTTGTTGGAACTGCTAAGTTTGGTCATCATTTTATCCTTTTACAGTAATATATAATATTTAATAATTTGAACACGTGGGGTCTTATTTATCAAGGGAAAAAAATATGTTGGATTCTTTCGACCAAGATACATCCAACTGTAATTTTCCCATATATTATTGAAAAATATATACTTTAGACTTTTCAAAATTTTGAATCGTTCTAGAATGTGTGTTTATACTATAGATGCATTGGTTTTATTTTATTTTTAATTAGTATTTATGTTAAGTGTGTTCGAATATTAATATATAAATATTTATATATGGTTGATATGTGAATTTACAGGAAGAGAAACACGTGTTGAGATAGGAGATTACTGAGAAGAATTAGATGAACTGACATTAAATAGAGAAATACGAAATCAATTTTGAAAAAATGGAATTGGAGATGAAATAAATAAATAGAAATTCACGAATTAACTTAGCCACCATAACAAGTTGGAATTTTTTTCTAGTCAATGGAGAAGTTAAACTTGCTAGCTAAAATAAATCATCAATGATGCATTTATGAGCTTATAATTTCTTTATTATATTTTATAGAATATTTGCAAAGATTAAAATGTCTTGAAATGTTTGATAAAACTTTTGGGGAATGCTTATAAGCTCCAAATTAAGATATTAGTTTGTATTTTTCTAAACTAAATAAATAAGTAATTGTTAACTTATTTACAAGATATTAAGAAGCTATTTAAATTTAACCAAGGCTCTTGGTTAAGCTTTTAAGTTTTTGCATAATGTTTTAAAAATTTATAAGATGTTCGATTTTAGAAATAAGCTTCTAAATTAAGTGTCTGGATAAGATTTTGAAACTTTTAAGACATTAGAAATAATATTTTATAATTAATGTGATCAAAGCTAAAGGAAATTGTTAATTAGGCTCCTATACTAAAAAATTAAAAAGGCCTTAGTTTTTGTAAAGAATCTTATGAAATTATGATATTATTTTAGAGTTTTGTAAGCTCTCAAATATCTATAAGATATTTGAGAATTTTATATATTAGCCAACCAAACGTGCTATTAGAATTTTATGTAAGCATTTTGGTTTTGGAACTCATGAGATATTCAGTATCTTATTCCAAAAATAAGCTATTTAAAGTGATCAGATGAAGTAATTAAGATTTTAAAATTTTTATTGAGTTAATAATTGTAGCTTTACCTCATAATATTATTAAAACTAGAGGAGTTTGATGAGATTTAAAAAGAAGTTAGGAACCCTAAGTATTTTTCCTTCAAAAAAATTATCAAATTCTATATTCTTATTTTTGGTGTTTATAATCATATTTTTTTTTTTTTTTTACAAAAGTTATCAAATACTTTATGATATATTATAAAATAGGGAAAATTGTCTTAGCATCATTCTATAAAATTTGCCTTAATTATAGAAACCTTCTGTAATATTCCACATTGGGATAATAAGAAAGTGGGTACTAATATATAAGACAGGGTCAGAGAATTTATATGCAACCATTGGATTTTCCTTTTGAGCAAGTTGTTCATAACTTAATTTCAAATTACGCACGATAGATTCTCAGCTAAATCTCGTGTCCTGGGCCCCTGGGCCTGGGGCGTGATAAATGGTATCAGAGCCGACTCTCAGTCGAAAGGAGTTAAGTATTATGCGGGGCAGAGTGTTACACGTATGAGAGCTACTTCTTGAGCCTGTGGAGCAAGGTGTTACATGCGCGGGAGCCACCTTTTGAGCCCGTAGGAGCCACTTCTAGAGTCTCAACATCTGGTGAGAGGTCTTAGCCTTTGTTATATCACGACAAGGACGTCGCGTTTTGAATGAGGGATGATTGTAATATCCCACAGTGGGATAATAAAAAAGTGATCACCAATATATAAGATAGGGCCAAAGAATTTATGTGCAACAATTAGATATTCCTTTTGAGCAAGTTGTTCATAACTTAATTTCAAGTTGCGCACGATAGATTTTCAAGTAAATCTTGCGTTTTGGGCCCCTAAGCCTAAGGCATGACAAATAGTATCAGAGCCGACTCCCAGTTGAAAGGAACTAAGTGTTGTGCAGGGCAAAGTACTAAACATATGTAAGTCACCTCTTGAGCCTGCAGGGCAAAATGCTACATGCGCGGGAGCCACTTCTAGAGCATGTAGGAGCCACCTCTAGAGTCCCAACGTCTGGTGAGAGGTTCTAGCCTTTGTTATATCACGACAAGGACGTCGCGTTCTGAATGAAGGATGATTGTAATATCTCACATTGGGATAATAAAAATGTGGTCGCTAATATATAAGATCGGGCCAAAGAATTTATGTACAACCATTGGATACTCTTTTTAAACAACTTGTTTAAAACTCAATTTCAAGTTGCGCATGGTAGATTTTCAGGCAAATCTCGCATCCTGGGTTCTTGGGTTTGAAACGTGACAATATAAGTAAACCTCTCATTAATTCAAGACTTTAGATTTTCGGGTGGTTATCGTAAAATTCTCCTTTGGCTGGATATATAACACCTAAGGGTGCTATTGCCATTTTTTCATATCACGAGTGGTGTTCTTAAAATTAGGCCAACTTTAGGGCACATTGAGATAATTCTATAAAATATTTTGAGAAAATTTTAAACTCATATCACAAATATCATTTTTAATACAACAGAACTTTTTTCACATCGTTTGTCGTACACAGATTGTCGTTGAAAATCAAAAAGTTATATTTCATAATTCATTATGTGGTCTAAGGCCATAAGTGGGCATAATCATCACATAACAAAATATTCAAGTCAAAAACTATGAATTCAAATTTGACAAATGTGTTGTGAGAACATTGGATAATTATTACACCATGATAGATTCAACCCACACACAGTGAAATTAACAACCGTGTAACGTTAAAAGTTTTTCTAGCCAATGTAGAATTTTAAACTTGGTAGCCATATTAAATCATCAAAAATGCATTTAGATGAGCTTACAAATTTCTTAATATTATTTATAAAATATTTTCAAGGTTGTCAAATGTCTTAAAATTTTATCAAATATTTTAAGACATATTTTATAACCTTGCAAATATTTTATAAATAATATTTGATAAAATAAGTAGTTTCTGACTTATAATTATAAGATATTAAGAATCTACTTCAGTTTTATAAGGTTCTTGCCAAGCTTTTAAATTTTTACACCTATAGATGCTTTCAAAATTTATAAGATGTTTGGTTTAAAATTAAACTTTAAAGTATTTTTTGGATAAAAAGTAAGATTTTAGAATCTTTTAGAATATGTTAGTGATAACATTTTGTAATTACAATAGATGACCAAAATAGAAAAATAAAGAAATTCATATAATCAAGATCTTATTTTTGGATCTGATAAGCTCTCAACTATCTTATAGGATATTTTGACATCTTATAAACTCACCAAGCACACGTTTAATCATGTTAATTATAAATTTATGACTATTGGCATTTTATAAGTTTTATAATTTATTTTATTGAAACACTTCAATTTAAAGAATTATTTCTAAAATAAAATTTAACATTTTAGAAACCTACAAAGTTTATTAGAAATGTAAAAAGTATAATTTTTTTTTTTTAAATAAACTTAAGAGTGTGTTTGAGTATTTTCTAAGATCCTATAAGGGTTTTGTTTTTGTTTTTCCATTCTTGTTTTTCGTTTTTTATTTTTTATTTTTTTTCCGCATGAGAAATTTAATATCTTATTCTAAAAAATGCTCTTTAAAGTGATTAAATAGATAAAGTAAGATTTTAAATTTTCAATGTGTTAATAATTGTAATTTTACATTAATATGATTAAAATTAAAGGAGTTTATTGAGATATAAAAATAAGGAAAAATAAGCCAATGACTCCTTATTTTTATTTAAAAAAAAACTTATAAAATTCTAAAATCTTGTTTTAGGCATTTATAATTTTCAAAAAAAAAAAAACCAAATAATTCATAAATCTTATTGAATAAAATAATTGTCTCAATATCATATGAGATTAGCTTTAATCACTAGAACATTTCCTATGGATTGTGAAATTATAATAAGCCACCAAGCTTTGGATTTAGTGGCATCGCTTACATCATTCATGGTGGAGATGCATGGTTTGAGTCCCACCGATAGCGTGTGGATGTTCATCTATTGTATGGTAGTTATTTGTCTACCGACTGGTAGTTTAGATTATTAGAATTGTTTTTAGTTTATATATTTGATCTTTAAAATGTATTCATATTATGAATTGATATATAGTTAAATGTAATCTCTTCTCTCAAATATATATATATGTAATAACACTTCCTACCATCTTTTAGTTGGCGAAAAACTTAAAAGAGCTTGTGTTATATTACAATTAACCACTTGAAAATTAATAATATTACAAGTGAACCCCTATTAATCTTAGATATTTAAATTTTCAAGCAATCTATTGTAATATTATACATACTTCATAAAATTTTTCGTCAGCTGAATATAAAACGACAGGGACTGCTATTTCAATTTTTCAAACCACGAATGGCGTTCTAAGCCAATCTCAGGGGTGCCGTCATTGAGGTAATTATCCCTATAAATACTTTGAAAAAACTATCAACTCATGTCACAAATATTATTTTAATAAAATGGAACTCTCTCTACGTCTTTCGGTGTGTACGGATCCTAGTTGAAAATTAAAAAGTTTGATTTCACTAGATGGCCTAAGGCTATTGGCGGGGATCATCATCACATAACACAACCTCGAGTCAAAAACTATTACTTAAAATGTGACAAACTATTAATTAAACTATTAATAAAAACATTGGATAATTATTACCCTATTTATAGATTCAACCTAGACACAATTGAAATATAATCCCTCTATGTTTGACTGGTAAAAGAAAATAGTTTTCCCACGTTCCAATAGACATATTTTTTTTTTTATGCAATAGGTACTATGTTATTATAATATTCCAAGATAATCCACAATTATCATGTTTAACATGTGTAGGGATTTACATTTTAGCCCATTAAAAATTATTACTTTTTACTTGCATGTAAAATTTTATTAAGGAAAACAAGAAATGTGGTGAATGGTTATTGTCACAAGTGGAATTGACCCAATATTTTGGAGTGGGGGATACCTTAGTAGTCATCGTCTCATAGGCCGGCCAAATTGAGTGTCACACCAATAAAGGTTGGGGATGTACTAAAGATCTGGAACTATCCATTCAAGATTATGAGAAAAAATTAAGTGATAATATGAAAATTATTATTATTATTATTATTATTATTTTCATCAATATGAATGTAGTGGAAAAAATTTTATTTTGGAATTTGATGCGAAATGAAGAAAACGAATATCCGAATAGTACGATTTTATTAATAAAATCTAATACAAATACTGTCTAATATCATTTCTAAAATGCTTTCCACCTATTTATAGAATTTCCAATTTAAATAATGGCTGAAAAATCATTACGACTCTCTGTGTCATTTATTGTTGTAAAATAATTATATTTGATTTAACACCTAGTTTATTGAGGTTACATCCTATGTTCCTATTTTAGAGAGAAAGGGGAAAAAAATTACATCATATGTAATGTATCTTCTTTATCACTCCGAATTCTCTATTTTAATTCGTATTTCATCTCTTGTTCTACTATACAAATACTTGCTAAGTGTATAATATTTATAGCCCAGTGATGGTTATTGATTTTGCAAGCTCTCTTGTAGACTTATCTTCTTGGATACCTTAAAGATGATTCTTGAATAAAAGTCCAACTAATCTAGAAGTACGTGGAGTCACTATTTTAGTGGAAGTCCCTATTCACAACAGTTGTGTGATGACTCAATTAGTAGTGATGAATTAAAATAATATTTAAAATACTAAGAATTAATCACACATGTACAATGACAACAACAATATTATTATTGTGTGATCTTTGACAAAATTGTTGTTGTTATTATGCAGTATTGCTAATAATTAATAGTAACAATTTAAGAACAATTTATACTACTACTTATAAAAGTTATTTTTTGCAATAAAGATAATATTTTTTATCCATTAATATGTATCATTAGTTACAACTTTTCACATTATAATTTAGTATCATTAGCATTTTTAGCATATCAATGTTGTGAGTTAATGCATGGAGTTGTTGTTGCATGGAGTTGTTGTCACATACTCCATCACATGAACACTTGCCTAATTGGTTAAGTATGACATTCTATAATTATGAAGTTATGAGTTTGATTCTCACTCATCGTAGGCCTTTCTTTACTGAACAATAGAATTATTTGATTTGTTATTGTATAATAGTTTTATTAGAGATTTTCTTCGAAAAAAATGATTGGAGCGAATCCAAACTCCTAGGACCCTGGATCCATTAGGAGTAACATCATATTAGTGATGTTTTTAATTTAGTGTTTGATTTATGTTTGTTGCTCCTACAAATTAAAAAAAAATTCTTGATGAGTTTTCAATATGTTACTTGGTTTTCTGCGTCAATGATTTGTAGATAAATATAACCCGTTAATTGCAACAACGTGACATCATTTTTTTCCTAGTAAATGCGCGAAAATTATATTATAATGAAATAAAATATTTTCTTTTAGTACGTATAATTAGTAACTTTACTTTTAGACTCGTACATGTTATAACCACAACCCTAACTCAAGCTTCGAGATAATTGGTAACGCCCCGGATTGCTAGAGCACCCACGCGTAGGTCCAGGACGCTACTCTCGAACAAAAACTAACTAATATTCCAAAACAGAAAATCCAAAATGCATTCATAACTTAATATTCCAAACATTCCATAATTTACAAACTAGATTTCCAAAGCTTACATCATAGAGTTCCAAAAATACAACTAATCATAATCAAAATATCATACAAATCCAACTTAGCTCATACATGATCTATTACACAAATTGAAATACCAAAACACTAACTTAAGCTCTTCTCAATCCCAATCTTTCAAGTTAATCACCTACATGAAAATTTTGGAATCATGATGACGATCACAAGAATTCAATAACGAATGTGGCAAAATCGAAACATGAATGTGATGGTCAACAAAGCGAAATAATCAAAGCGAACATGCGAAACAAATAGCTCAAATCAATGTCACATTCATGTCAAGAAACATATAAGGCTGAGACTATTATTTGGTGGATCTGTCACCTTTATAACTTCAAAAAAATACATATACCTTATCCCTCCAAAGTTGCTAACTCAAGTGGCCGCTCGAGTAGCACGAACGAACTTTGAAGCACGGTCGACCGTGTGCCTCTGAATAGTTGTTTGAAATCCTAACTCCAGGACTCTTCCGGGCTACCCAACGGATAGGAATTCTCAGGGGTACGGATAGGAATTCTCAGGGGTTCAGATTGACGATCCGTTATCGCCCAATCTAAATTCACCTGAAAATTTTTCATGGCCCAACACACATGCATATAGATTTAGAATGGATAAGGACATTCAAATATAGAAATCCAATTCGGATTGCATCTTCACATATCAAACGAATTCAACAAATAGTTCGGATTGGACCTAGACTTAGGAAGACTTGTTTAAATGTCATAAAACGTTTGAAAGAGGTGATATATGATTTTAGAATAGTAAACCAAGGTAAAAAATCAAAATATTTAGTGTTTATAGCAGTTAGGGAATAAGGCGTGGGCGCGCCTTATTAGGGAGGTTCTTTTACTTAAAGAAAATATAAAGTAGAATAAGTTTGGGTTTAGGGCGTGGGCACGCCTTAGCAAGGACAAAATAGGTTAGGGTTTAGGGCGTGGGCACGTCTTATCGCGAGAATTCTTCTTTTAAAGAAATACATGGGCAGAATATGTGGGTGTTTATGATGTGGGCACGCCCTAACATAAGAATACTTCTTTTTTAAAAAAATGTAAGGGCAGAATATGTGGGGGTTTAGGAAGTGGGCACGCCTTATGAAGAGTGATATTCTGACCTATGAACAGTAACCTTGTAAACAGTAACTCGTGAATATTAAAAATATTTTTTTTCTTTTTTTCTTTTTTTTTTTTTAAATTTTGATTTTTCCAAATGTTTCTTTTGAAAAATATAATTTATGAAATTCAAGTTTTCAAACTTTAAAATTTTAATTTTTTCCCTATTTCTCTCTTCTTTATATATATTTATATATATATATACACAAGTCTTATTAGAAGCATTGTCACATGTTCAAAAATTCAATTTTCTTGAAGTTTTGTTAAAATCTCCATAGTTCACGGTCCAAATCTTTGCAACGGTCAATGGTGAAGGTTCCAAAGGAATTTGGGATTTCATAACCCCATTCACAATAATTTTATGAGCTCATGATTACAATGGAGCAAAATATCACGTATAAGCTCATTCATGTCAAACAAGGAAACATAAACGATCAACCAAGGAAGCAATACAATCAACCAAGGAGGTAGGAAAAGCCATAAAACTTACATTGGTCCAAAGCTTCAAATCTTAAAGCTAGAGTTCCAAATCCTTAGTTATTCCCAAAGCTTATAACACCTATGAGATAAAGATTATTTGAGATGTTATAAATCTTCCCATTCAACCGTACACATACATAGTATTTTACAACATCCAACTTATCAAGAACACTTGAAGAGTGTGCCCCTTATCTATTTTCCCCTTTTTTGTAAAGGCAATGATAGTTTAAAGAGTTAAATGTATGTTCTTTGTAGTGAGAATACAACTATAAATAGATATATATATATATATATATATAAGAACTTGGAAACAAGAGAGTTGTTTGAGTGTATATATCTATAATATGCAATGGAGAGTGTTTTTCTTCAAGTTTGTAGAATATACGAGCAAGCTTCTCCTTGTAAAGCCAAGCTTATTTATAGATGAAGAAGAGGACTTGTTAGCAAATAAACAAGTTTTGGGGGAGTTGCCATGTGTCAAAAGGGGATTTGAGGGAATTAAGCACATGTTGTTTGTAGTAGATGACTTAGTACATGGAGTGGTTGAGCAAAATCCTCCTCCCAAATCCTAGCTGCGATTTCTGCAGAAATTTTCTGATTTTCTGAATTTTTTGTTTTTTTTTGAAAAATTTGATTTGGACCTCAAAGTGTTGGGCTACAATTTGGGTTTAATTGGGCTAAGATATTGGGCTCATTTGGGCCAAAACGATGCATAAACGACGTTTCAAATGTTAGAAAAATTTTGGAATGTGAAGAAATATTTTTTTATGGTAACACAATTTTCACAATTTCGAAATCGATTTATTATTGAAAAATGAAGAGTTACATATTAATTAGGAGAATTTTCGGGGTGTTACATAATTACTTTCGAAAATAAATCAATATATATACACACACATATTTATGTGTATATATTGTCTATGGTAGAATTATTAAATATTAGAGAAACAAAACATAATTATTAAAATATCGTGCTTCTAAAATTATAAATTTTTTATAGTTGCACTTTGGAACTATAATACCCCACATTGGGAATTTAAAGAAATATCAACCATTATATAAGCTATAGTTGATGAATCTATATGCAACAATTGGATATTCCTTTTGAATGAGTTGTTTATAGCTCAATTTCAGGTTACACACGGTAAATTCTCAGGCAAATCTCGCATCCTGTGGCCTTGGGCCTGTGGCGTGACAAATGATATCAAAGCCCGATCACCAGTCAAAAGGAGATAAGTGCTATATGGGGCAAAGTACTACACGTATGAAAGCCACCTCTTGAACTTGCGGACAAAATGCTACATGCACGGGAGCCACCTCTTGAGCCCGTAAGAGCCACCTTTAAAGTCCCAACATCTGGTGGTGGTAATAGACTTTGTTATATCATAACAAGAATGTCGCATTCTGAAAGAGGGATAATTGTAATATCCCACATTGGGAATTTAAAGAAATAACAACTATTGTATAAGTTATGGCTAAAGAATTTATGTACAATAATTAGATATTCCCTTTGAACGAGTTGTTTATAGCTCAATTTCAGGTTGCGCACGATAAATTCTTAAGTAAATCTCACGTCCTAAGCCCCTGGGCCTGGGGCATGACGGGAACCATGCTTTCTTTTGTCAAGGTTCAGCAAATCATCTCTCAACAAAAGAAAACGTGATTCCAAAATGCAACTAATAAAATTTTAACTATTTTAAAAATTACAGTATTTAATTCGGTAATTATTTTTTATAATATTTTAATAATTCTACCATTTATCCACTCATATGTACTGGGATAAATTTTGCTGCATATGAATAAATATGAAATGCAAAAATGCAGGGCCATCTTCACAAGTAAATGATGTACGGTACATGCAGAGAAATTCAACAAAGTGAGAAAAAGATCGGGAAATAAATGCCATATAATCTACCATTATTTAATTTCACCGTAGCTTTATGTCACTATTACATTCATAGTCAATGTTTATTACTCACATGGGTGGAATTGCCACTTACTACAATTTTTTAACTTGATAATTACCTGAACATTTCCTGAAATTTGTCCTAATTATTAACATATTTTTTTGTAATCTAATAAATTACAATAATGTCTGTATTATTAGATTAAAAGGAATCTATTTGTAGTCGTTCGATCAATTTGTTACACTTATAGGTGGCTTATTTGTAATGTTGAGGGTGTAAAATCGTAATT
>JACFYI010003535.1:586254-596442 GCA_014898755.1 Handroanthus guayacan | reverse complement strand
TTTTTTAGAAAATTATAGCTCATAAAATATTAAATGAAACCACATAAAACATCAAGGAGCTGGAGCGAGCCCTAAAACAATGATGAATGTCTTCCTACGTGCAGGTTCAACCAATTGATTATGATACTAGGGTAAAACCTCATGTGCTTTCAGTAGCGTTTCATTTCATGTCCATGGCCATGATCACAAAACGGTGTATTAGAATGAAGCCGCAATCGAGTTATAATCAAAATACAAAATCTTGAGGAAGTATAAGTGGAACACACTAGCCTCAAAACTCCATGGGTGGAAGAATAAATCATAGCCTCCTAATTATATATAGAAAACATAAAATGTGATCATTATAAAGGATTACCGAGTCATTAAAACTATTAAGTTTATGTCAATCATCTAAAAATCTTATTTTAATTAAATAGTTAAATATTAAAACAACACATTGATAGTATATATTCAATTTAGAATAAAAATATTAAAACATTTATATAATAGATAATTAATAATATGAATATATACACACGTACCTATATTTATATACTAACATATGAAATATGAATTATATAGTTATATACTTGATATATGGAACCTCTAGGATTATTAAACTACATTATACATATATATAAACTCTTATAGGTACTTTAATTAATGAAAATTTGGCGAATAAGGGGGTTAAATAGTGAAAGGGTATTATTGGAAGTTCATTAATAATATTAGAGTTAATGATAACTTCCAAAACCATACATAGAAGAGGATAAGATAATTAGATAATAATTTAAGTGAAAGTTATTTTAAATATTCCTTAGTAAATGTTATATTAATAATCATATTGAAGCAGGGAATTCTCGTCCCAGCTAGGGCAACAATAAGGGCAATTTTTGCATATTCGCTAGGATTGGGAGGGGTATGGGAAAAATTTGTACCCCATTCATGTCCCGATTTCCCAATGAGAATCCTCGAAATTATATTCTCTTCCCCGTTCGTGTATCCTTGCAAATTAAATTATTCTTCACGCTTCAATAAAGTACTTTTAATCAATTTCTAACGTTATCTTAAGAATAAATCTGGAATAAACTTTCTAAAATTGACTAATAAATAATAACATCTTTAAAACAATTAGGGCAGGTACGAAGAATGGGAACCCCAATAGGGAATGAGAATCCGACAAGATAAGGAAAAAAAATTTATCCCAAGACGAGAATGGGGACAAGAATGAGGAGAGAATTAATCAACACGAATGAGAAATAGAATGCACTCTTTGTCACCGCTACTTATTCTATCCCATTGACATTTCTACTTTTAATGACCGAATAAAAAAAAAAAAGAATATGTATTTTACGTGTTCGGGAAGTAGTTGAATTTCGGAGTTTGGGTTCTAGTTTAATTTAATCCTTTATTTATTTATTTATTTATTTATTATTATTGTTATTATTATTATTATTATGGTACAATTTCACAAAACATCTAATCAACGATCTTTTGGACCTAGTGGCCCAACACCAACACGGCCCAATTGAAGGCCCTCACAAAAGGAGAGTAAAGGTGCATGGACTAAAATATGGCCCAAGCTTCAAAGGATGGGCAAAGTATGAATGAAACTTTGTAACCAAACAAAAGTGAAACGATAAATGCGCCATTTATTAATAGCATCCCGTGTACATTCGATATATATACATAAAATATTCAATATATATTTCATATATTAAAGTATTATGAGACTTAATGTTAATGAATTTAGTAAGTAAAACATGATTAATATATTTAATATAAATATAGATTTTTTATGTATAATACATGTAAATATACCATCAAAATAATGGCAAAAGAATCGCATACATATCAGTGGAACACACTCCAACATATAATTCTTTTCAATGTTAAAATTTTGGATTCAACACCTTATTGTTTTGAAGAGATTTTTTCTTTCTTTCTTTCTTTCTTTTTTTTCTTTAAGGAATTTAGGAAAATATTGGTTTATTATTAAAGAAAACGAACTTGGCTCATTTGCCCTAATTAGTATTGTTTGGTCACAACTTACATGTTTAGAGGTACAACGTTAGACATAAGTTAATAATTTATATATTTTGTGTGAATCATTTGAATTTTTTTGGATTCGGTATATGCATGAAAGGGCAAGGGAATGAAAATATTTAGCTATATTTTTTTATATTTTTGAAAAGTAATCAAAAAAAGAAAGAAGAAGAGAGAATAGAAAAATTGTGATAAAAGCCTTTGTCGCAAAAAATTTAAAATTTCGTCATGATAAATTAATACAATGAAAAAGTTAATCACAGTGACCTTATAATATTGCCCTCATATTAAGTTATTGAAAGAAAATTCAGTTTGTCACCAATATTTATATATGAAATGCTTTTCCTCACATTAATGCATTATATGTGACGAATTTAATTTCTCATCACATTAAATTATTGTGAGGAAAAGTTTTTTTTTTTTTTGTGATAAAACTTTTATTTTCTCCCAATAATTAGTAATTAGTGTGAGAAAACTAAAACTTATCACAATAAATATAATCTGGTGTGACAAAATAAATTTTAATTCATCATATTATACTGCTCTTATGTGACAAAATTAAATCTACCTATGAATAATTTGACAGAAAAAATGCATTTTTTTTGTAATGTTTACTCGCAATAGTAGATACTTAGTAGTATTGTTTACTCGCAATAGTAGATACTTAGCAGTATTAAATTTTCATTTACACACCTCAAATCCATAAAATATTTGATGATAGTTTAGATATATAGATTTGCAGAAAAGAATTTTAGGGGACATAAAAAGAGTATACTAGGAAAAAAAATTAATGATATGTACGTTATGTATTATTCTGTTCTCATCAAGAAGGGATCTCTTGTAATTTTATTTTTTATTTTTTAGTTTTTATTTTTTATTTTTTACACAAAGAAGAATCTTAGTTTTAGAAATATAATCAGCCTAAATATAAAATTAAGGTTCTTATAGATGTCAAGTGTCATCGTAATTTCTAAAATTATAAAAGATGTTATTGTAATTTTTCAGATTGCAGTTGTCACTTTGACTCCGTTAAATTTTTCGTATGTCAACTAAACTAAATTTTCCGTTGTTGTAGGCTGAATCTCAAAGGGCGTTAAGGTAATTATATATCTCTAAATTAAAACGAAATCGCATTATATAGTGTTAGTTAATTTGTTGAGTTCTCACTCCTATGCTTGGTAGTTGGTAATTTAATTTTCATTTTAAAAATATCGATTAAAAATGGTTAAGTAGTGCCTTAGTGGAAATATTTATGTAAGTAGATCATTGTAGTTCAGTATATTTTTCATATTAATTCATATATACTTAGATTTTCATCTTGTTACACATTGCTAATAGTTTTTCATTTTTTCCCCCAATAATAGTCCCATTAAAAAATGCAGTCTTTATAGCTCAATTATGTTGATAAATTTATAATTTAAAAAGCATATATGATGTTGGTGGCATACAAGAAATAGATTGTGATTAATCTCCAGTGGTTTGTCTTTATCTCGGGGCAACTGTGACCAAGTCATATCGTAGATTGATCACAATTTATTTTTCATACGCTAGATCCAGCACGTGATAATGGTGAATTAACATCATATAATTACAATTCTTAGTAAGAAAAATCCTTTCATTTATCTAAATAAAACATATATTTTTATGGATAGATATATACAAAAATTAAAAGCATATATAACATGCAGTTTTTTTTTTATAAGGAATATTTTGAAACATAAAGCACATAATGACATAATAATACTTAATGAGTGATTAGTGTTCACAACCTAATATTGTAATTATGTACACTAAAGTCGCTTGCAAATTGCAATAATAACTAAAATATCATCACTCAAATATATATACTTCCTAAAAATATATTCCTAATGTGGGTTATTTTGCCTTATTTTTGAAGGTTTCAATTATGGATTGAGCATGATATACTAATTCCAAAATAAGAAACCCCAGGTAAGGGCACAGTTGGAGTGGATCCGACCACACTCGATAAATACCCAAAGGTCAAACATTACCATTTGCACAATTTCGGAACTATTATATACCATCAAAATTATCTCATTTATTTTCTTTGATCGAATTGACCTTATCTTAAGCCAACCCATAACGACCCTTAATGCTTTCTATTGTTTTTAAATCTTAGACGACCTAGATCATCCTTACTGAACCAAAGTCGTCGAAAAAATCTAGGTATCAAGATCATATTCAAAGAATTACTTCTAAACTCGTATCAATATTCTGATGGCTTATCTAGCCAAACCATTGTTTTTTTTGGAAAGTAATCATGGCCCTAATGTTAAAATCAAACAATAAGAAATAATATTATAATATATTTTAATTACGTATGGTGAAGTCAATTTTTAGACCCAACATAATCTAACACATGAGGTCTACTCGTCTACTTATTCTACAATCTAAATATTTCCTCTCAGTTATCTTATCCTGACACATGATAGAGTAAGTAAATAGTGCCAGTGATTACATTTAATCAATACATCAATACTTTCAAAGATTAAAAAAAAAAAAAAAAATTTGACGAACGGAAGACAAATCCTCCAGCTATCATGTGATAGATTCTCTAACTTACCATACGATAGATAAAAACTATACGATATTGATTGAGATCGAACTCATAACCAAAAGGGCTATTTTTTTTTTTTTACTGTAGATTTTCTGAGCTAGACGGGCTGACATAAGTCCCAAACTCATAACCAAAAGGTTATGAAATCTTCATCTTGCCAATGAGAGGAGGACTTATCAATATTGGTCAAACATATCTAGATATTCAACTGTGAAACTATTAAAACTCTTATCTTCTATTTTCTTATATGAAATTGATACTTGAGCCGAGAATGCTTCACACTATATTCAAGTCTTTGACGACCTGGATCATCCTCACAAGATCAAATCCAACCAGAAAATCTAGCCATCAAGAATCATATAAAGAATTACTCTAAACTCATATTAATATAATTTATGTTATCCACTATGCAAAACGACATGAAATGAAAATTTAATAAAAGTTAATTTAAAAAAAAAAAAGGAAAAGCAATTAGAAACGTGGGAGACTTGACTGCGATTCCAAAGTGGAAGATGACAATGCAAGTTGCGCGTACGTGCGATAAATTATTGGGGGTTGAGGGGTTTCTTGTTCCCCGCCCACTGTCGCACCACGTTTAGCGTGTGGCCCCTTTGGAATTTTCAACTAGTCATCTTTAGACTTTGGGTCCACTCGTCCTCATTTACCATCAAGAGTCATGATAAATCTAGATATTATTATATTATTTAAGTTTATGTGAGTTATTTTTATTAAAATTATGATTATTTATCACCCCAATTTGATTATGATCAATTAATTATATTACATTTGGAAGTAAATCTATTGATATGTCCCCAAATTAATCTTATATGATGACTCAATTGTAAAATGCCTAGGGACAAAATAATAAATATCTATATCATACAAATTAGTAAGACCAGTCAGATGATACACAATGACTAATTATTAGGTCTTGTCCTAATTAGTTCATAGCTATCAAATGTTTTACAAATTAGGAAAAAAATAATTTTAATTGGATTTATACAATTATAGGCCTAATTTAGTCAACCCCATTGAAGAGCTCATAAAGTTTCACTCGCAAAGTACTCGTAAGTCATAACATCCATTTTGACTCAAAATATATCTCAATATTGGTGGCTGAGAGATTGATAACTTCTCTGGGGATAGTGTAATTACTGATTGTACCCATCTCTCTTTCAAAATTACAAAACTTCGTCTTTGAAATTACTCTATTTACATGCCACCTCTTCTCTTAGGATTTAGGGAAAGAAAATTGTTAATATCATCTAAAAATTTAGTTGATTTTCATAATTTACTCTTTTCACTATACTTTTCTACACTTTCCAAAAATTTTTGCGGACAAATATACACTTAATAATACGAAAAATTAAAAAGTACCCTAAATTTTTCAACACTGTTCTAAATATTTAAATATATAATCTTATAAAATATTTCAAATAAATTTAGCCAAATGACTTCTTAGCCATTGAATGTGACCAACAACTTCACCACAGTGATAATCAAAGCTATTATTCCAATAGAAAATTCAATGTTTGAATTTTATTTCAACATATCCCTTTGATTTTACTCTAACCTCATTCTGTCACAAAAAAGATGACCCATGAAATTATGACAATATAATATTTGAGTCAAATTGGGCTGCTAAATGTGTAGGAAGACCCAAATTGACTAGAAGACACTGACGAGCACCACAAGTCAAGGGCCCAATAAAAGTATTAGTCAATAAAAATTAGAATAAAAGGACAAAACATGTTGAAATTGATTATGATATTATATATGAAAGAGTTACTTTAGACTATCTTTGTTGAAATTGATTATGATATTATATATGAAAGAGTTACTTTAGACTATCTTTGTCACACAATTTGTTCTTTTACAAAATTAAAAATTAAGGCTTATTATCATATGTAAAATCTAATGTTATGTCAAAAGAGTGATGAAGAATTTGAATTGGAAATTGATTCTTAAATGTCTCTGAAAAACTAATTAAGCAATTAAACTCGGTTCCTTTTAGTTGTCCATAATCAGCTTCTATATTGGACTGTGATACTTATCAATGTGTTGTGTAGTGAGTCATGAGTTATACATATGTATCACTTATTGATTCTTTTATTATTTTTTAAATAAAAAATCATATTATATTCAAAATATGCATGAAGCCATGTTATTGGTCCAAGACTTGGAAGAGAGTTTTGATCTTTATTTTCAAGTTTAACACTACAATCAGGATCTATCAATAGGTTCAACTTGATCGAGAGAGTGTTGAGAATTAGGGGTTGGTTATTTGCTATGATTGCAAAGTCATGATGATAGCTATTTGATTGTTCTCGTATTATTTAATTTTTAGTGATTTTTTCACTTTTTTATTCTTTTGCATCTATAATTCACCTTCGTAAATCATTGCTCTCGTCATCTCAAATCAAGAGAGAACATTATCAGCGTTTAAGCCTTTTCAGTATTTTGTCCATTGGCATATATGTTAAGGACTAAGAGTTGATTTTTAGACATAATTTCAAAATAACAGCTAATATATATATATATATATATTTTGTGTGTGTGTGTGTGTGTGAGAGAGAGAGAGAGAGAGAGAGAGAGAGTGATTGATTGTTTTTTATACATTTTATGGATCGATTTTCTTCATTTATTGTTCTTTCTTATGCAATTCACCTATATAAACAAGGTTTGATCACCATAATTAAATATCTCAAAAGATCAACGCTTAAGTCCATTGGGCATTTTATTTGTGGATGTAGGCCAAATGGCCATATCACATGATACCTTTATGTTCTTGCATCTTCAATCCTTTTTTATGATTTAAAATCTTAGCATGGTATTATAGTAAGTTTTGGCCTCACTTTTATTCAACTTTTTCATAGATATGACTATGGATTTTCATATTTTGTGATTTGGATTCAAGAATAATCCTTTTTATAACTGCTGCGTCGAAATAATTTCTGAATCGGATCTAGGAGGGTCTCATTGATCAAGTGGCCTAGGATAAAAAATAAAAGAATGGGATCGCTGAGAATTGTCCAATGAAAACCCTTTGATACTTTTAGCCAAAAGTCTAATTGATTTGTGAAACGTGTATGACAAAATATAGAATAGTTAATTAATGATTGTATACCTAGTTAAGTGATTATGTTTGGATGTAAGTATTTGTAAGACTCGCCATGTAGCAGAGTTGGTACGGCCAACATGATATGATCTATGTCCCCAAACTTTTTACAAATGGATGAAGATGATCCATATATTTCTTTTTGATTAATCGGGTTAGGTTGGATTGAGTTGATTTTACCAATGTCTTATTTCATAGTCCTTGCTGAATTGAGTGTCAAGCCAATTTGAAAGTGAATATTTTGATAATATTACGGGTACCCACGTCCCCATGTATATCATTTTTTTCTCTTCAATTCTTTGTTAGTGATTCTTAAAATCTAAACATAAATAAGTATAAAGCAATTTATTCTTGTCACAAAGCTCCAATAATTATTGATTGCTTTGCAGTAGATAAATGACTATGATCACTATAGATTTTTGCTTTCGCATTAGAAGCTTGCTTCTATTCGAAAATCAGAAATTTTGACAAATTGATGAAAAAGTGTAGCAATTTTACTTTTTCGATAAAAATAATTACATTCAGTCACTACATCATCAATTAAGTCTCGATGAAGAGAGAGATAGGGTAAATTAAGCTTTTGAATATTTTAAAAATGCAACGGAATTAAACCTATTTTAATTCAATCATATAAGAAACAATAGTTTATGAGAAAATGAAATAGTACTTACCCTTGTGAAATTAAATAAAGTTCAAAGTTATAAATTTTATAATTTTTTGTAATTTTATACTAGTATGTATCATTTGCTATGCATGAATTAATTTAATAAGAACAAAAAAATATTTACGATATATAATACTTATTTAATGGTGAGTTTATTATATGGTCCAATTTTTAGAATTGATAAATAGTATCAAATTTAATATTTCTCGCACAAACTCTCAATTCATAAATATCACTAAAACTAATACAAGTTAATAGCGAATACAACATCATCATAACACCAACAAAAACACATATTTTAATAAAGAAACATATAACTTTTTAAATAAATTAAATTACAAATATCTTCATCATAATATTTTAACAAACATAAATAAAAAAATATTAAATTGTAATATTAAAATCAGTGATTTTCAAGAAAACTAATTTTTACATTTTTCAACATGAAATATAACGTTACTTAAACCTTGTGTGTATAGAAGAAATAATGATAAATCTATATCTACGTATCACATTAATTGTATAATAATATCATATATTATGCTACGGATATGGATGCTAGTAAACCCATATTTGGATTGTTTGGAGAATACTAATACTGATATATCCAAATATGCATGAATAATAGCCATTACCTTTTAATATTGATAAGAACATTGATCGAATATTCAGATATTCTTTACGGCCTATTTTTCAGCACATCATGTTCTGGGATAGCTCACAAATGCCAACCATAACATATAAAAGCTACAATAAAAAGCTTAAATAACACTATGTCAATAGCTTGTGAAAACAAAACTGTATGCCCACTGCTTTGGGAAATTCAAAGTTACCCTTGTGTTATACCTAATTGGCAAAAGCAACCTTGTCTTTGACTAATTTGTATAAGAAGGCCCTATCTAAAAATTAATATCCCCCCCATCCCCTCTTGTCCCTTTAACAAATCAATTGCAAAATTTTTAAATAACAACCGCCCGCCCCCTCTCCCGCCAATTTCATAAAATAGAGGGTCTTTTCAAGCCTACACATCGCACCTCTCATTCTTGATACAGTGGAAGAAGGCATAACATCAGTGGGGGAGCCAGAAAATTATATCAATGGGCATAAATATAAATATATAAATATAATTATAAATATAAAACAATATATAAACTTCTACGCCATGTTGACATATTTTGACATTGCTACTCAATTTTTTTCAATTTGCAAATCCGCCAATGGTAATACATCACCACTCCCTTGGTCTCTAATTTCCATCCTCATAAGATAACAATACAAGCAATAAATTTTCACAAAAGAATTAAAAAAGTTTACTTGTACGTAGGTTCCACAAAAATTTCATTATATGCAAATATTTTCTAATAAAACGTTTCCTTCCTAAAGAATAAAGATCCTACACTAAACTTCAGGGAAGTAAAAACAAAATAAATAAGAAAACAAAAACAATATAAGGGCCAAAAACTTTAACTAATACAAGTAAAAACAAACAAAAATGATACAAAATTTATTATTAATACAACACAAAAATGCAAAGTTATTGAAATAAATCAAGATTTTATCATCAATATTATATTTGAAAGAAATAAATTAGATATTCACATATTCTCTAATTCTTGCTAGAGAAATAGAAAATTTTTCTATGAGCCTTGAATCTCCTTAGAAAATAAAATAACACAAATTATTGGATTGATATTTGAGAGTGGGAAAAAGGAAGAGAGAAAGAGGAAGAAAAGTAGGAGCATTATATAAATAGCTTTGGATTTGGAAATGAAATGGTAGAGCTGGGTATTTGAAAAGGGCGTG
>JACFYI010003535.1:566783-576783 GCA_014898755.1 Handroanthus guayacan | reverse complement strand
ATGCATATATTAAATATACAAAGATTATATATATATTTAGATTGAAAATATATTGAGATTAAAAATAAATATATATACGTATTTTTTTAGTGATTTTAGTTGAGTTGGGAGAAATGTGAGTACAAAAAGGTGGGAAAAGAAAAAATTGAAATTTAAGAAAACAAAAAACCAAAAAAAAAAAAAAAAAAGACAAAAAGAAAAGTGTAAAAGGTTGGGAAAAGGTGCTGCCCCACTGGGGTAGCACCCAGCATCCACCCCACCATGAATACGCGAGGTGAGATTTATGTCAGACATGCCACGCAACGTATTAGAAATTAAAAAAGAATAAAAAATTCGGACTTGCGATGGGACATGATTGGGGGAAAAACCCACTTTTGAGTTTTATGATTTTATAATAAAAATGAAAAAAGATTAAATCTTCTGAACAATCCTTTTTTTTTTTTTTTATGGCCTTTTAATGTACAAACTACAGTGAACAACTCTTTAGTTTAGTACTCTCCTCTCCTTATTTCCAAAACTTTTAAAGCACTCAATCACTCGTATTTTTTTAGTTTTCAAACTTTAGCTCTTTCATAGGTATAGTGTGTGTATTTATATATATATATATATATATGTAGCTATGTCCTAGACATGTTGTATCGTAAATTATTTTTGAAAAATTTGTATCGTCATATGCATATCGTATTACATCCGTGTTGCAGTATTTGTCGTGTGCACATAGCGAGGCACAGTGTAAAGAAAAAAGTAATGGGAAAAGAAAAGAAAAACTAAGAGGGTGTTTGGCTATGCTTATTTGAAACTTCTTATATAATATTTTTTAAGCTTATAAAATATTGAATTTTATTTTACAAATAAATTGTTTAAGCATTTGAATAAAATAAAATTTCAAGCTTATAAGATGTTAGTAGCGGTAGCATGTAATCAATATGATTAAAATTAGAAGTACATATTAAGTTCTTGAAAACAAGATAGAAACTACTTACTTATTTTAAAAGAACTTATAAAATTTTAACATTTTATTTCGAGAACTAAAAAGATCTTTTTAAAAAACTTTACGAAACATTTCATGCCATCTTATAAGCTTTTCAGAACATTTTCAACATCTTATAAGATATTTATAAAAGCTTATAAAGCTCACTCAAACACACTGTCAATCCATTGCATTTTCTTTGCTATTTAGCAAAACATGTAGACAAGTACTTTTGAGAATTTACTTGCATCATGTCATACACTGCATATCTTAAATGGTTTCTTTACATTCAATTGTATGTGAAACATGTTTTGGATAAATAATTTGTTACATATTAATGTATATGAGTCATATAAAAATAAATTAAACAATAAAAATTTTTAAAGTTACTCGAAAAAGAGTTATTTCTTCTTCAAAATCAATTTCTACTCACATTTTTGTGTGAAAGTAATTTGCTTTTGGTTACAATGAATTCAAGTTACATTATAAAATTATAATGTAATTTGATATGAATTTTCTTTTACACTTTGATAAATTTGTTGGCAATTATACAGTTATGTGTGTATGTACATATATACACAGTGATACGAATTCCTATAATATATGAAAGAGTGAAAAAGTCTATTTTCAATATTGTGGAATAAGAATACTTCTTATTTCAGTGTACGTGTTTCATTTATTTAGAGATATTAGAGCATGGTATACTCTTTGGGGAATATGAGTCGACAACCATAGTATATGAAAGAGTAAAAAAGTCTTTTCGTTGCTATGGAATAAGAATACTTCTTATTTTAATTCATTTAGAGCTGTTAGAACATGGTACGCCTTTTGGAGAATATGTTTCGAAGCAATAACAAGAATATTACTATTACTAGGGGAATATCTTTTAGAGAGATGTCAACTTGTAAACTATTACCGACTCATTCATATATCTCCATCTGATTTAAGAATAAACATATATTTTCTAAACCGTCTCTTTAAAATTTAAGGTGGATCTTTTCGTACAAACCTTAGCAATCATTTGTTCTGATTCTATGTGTAACAGTTTTGAACTAAGAGAAATTTTTGAGGGAAAATATTTGCATTATGTTGAATATTTCATTCTTAAAGTTACATAACTAAAATATATGGGGTAGCATATGCCACCTAATCCAAGCAATTTGTCAAATGGATAAATGACTCATACCTTTAATAAAAGGATGTGTTTCCTTAGCCATGAGGCAAATCTAGTCTAATTACATTAAGTTTTTTAACTCATATTTACTACTGCATTTATTTCTCTAATCTCACCCGGTCTATTCGAACCTGATTCTTGAGCTCATTGCTAGAATGTTAGAGGGATTTCTTTAGGCTCTTTTAGTGACTTAATGTTTTGTGATGCTTAAAGAGTCAAATCACTTCAAAGCCAATTTCATAACTCTATAGGAAACTACCTCACAAGTCACATTAATTGGTTGATCAACAGTATCTCGACCTGTAATTGCCAAAGCGTTACAAACATTAAACAGCTTGCCTGATGGAAAAGCTACATTTAGTACATGATCAATGATCTGGACGATGTATACACCTTAAATACTCTTTTTTATAAACATAAAACTCCATAACCAGAAATAGTAGGATTCATTCTCATGGTCATAATATTAATAAATTTAAAAAAAAAAAGAAAAAAAAAGAAATGAATCTATCAAAGTGTGCCAAATGTTGCACTCCATATGCTAGTGGTAGTCACTATCTAAACCAAAATAAATCTACAAAGTGCTCATAATCCCACCAAAAATTTCAGAATAATGGATCAGCACTTTGGATTTGTGGAGGTAAAAAGGTATTTGAATTGTTAAAAAGCTGATTAAAGCATGCCAAATATGACAAGGACATTTTTGCTTTCCTAAACTACTTTTTAATCAATTATCAACTAAATAAACCATAGAATATATATATATATATCACCTTTTTGGGTCTTTGGTCGTAATATATTTGTAAAATATCAATATTGTTTTAGATGTAAAATTTTTTTCATAAATATCATTTTCATTTAAACTTATCATTATTTTATTATCAATTCGAAAGTTTTATTGACAAAATTTAGAAAAATATTCCATTATCCGCGTGATTTTTACGAAAGTAATCACGTTACTGAATTTACGAGAGATTTTTATGTGATGAATGATTGTGAATGTCATTCATAATTGCAATATTGAACATTGTTATATAAAGTGTTAAAATTGAATGAGAAGGAGAAGAAAAAAATGCTTTCTATTTTCTCTCCTACCTCAAGGCATTGACCGAAACAATTTGCAATTCCAACGACTCCAAATATTTGCATAGATCTTTGGTCGATACGTGATCAAAGAATGGAGTTGTCACCGTCATTTTTTTTTTAATAAAAAAAGAATTAAAAATATTCATATGTCAATATATTAAAATAAGAATAATTTCTTCAACATTATCTAATATTTGATTTAATTATAAAAACACGCTTTTTGCTCCGTTATTTTAGGTGAGGATCTTAAACATAACATGTGTAGCATTACAATTAGACTTTCTAAGAACCTAACATATTGATATTAACATTATAAGCAGACTTTTTGCTAAATTAACAACAAAATGACATTATTATAAATTTTCAAATTCTGCCAATGAGCCATAGTTTAGTTGATTAGGAGGAGGTATCATAATTATGAGATTATGAGTTCAAATCTCACTGAACGCGTGTGGGCTTTTCATTTATTGCATGGTAGCTTTAATTTTATTGTTTAGTAGTTTGCTTTATCTGTTATGTATTTGATCTTTTAGTGCATTAAAATATTTATATTGATATGTTAATTATATAATAATTGAAAGTAACTGTTTCTATAAAATAAATAAATTTTTAAATTCCATGAAATGTTTTTGTATTTAAATCAAACTAGCCAAGTGTGAAGATATTTATTCATTAAAAATATTCAACATCACTAAACTAAAAATACAATTAAAAATATAGACTCCCAATTGTATTTAATCAAAACCTAAAAGTGAATATCTTGTAATTATTAAATTTGAGATTAATTATAATTTTAAATCATTCGGGCAAAGACTTTATAGTTCAACTCCATTAAAGATGAGTAGATTTTTTCCAAGGGTTGGCTGTATGTTTTTGACTTTCATAAATTTTGCTGTATCAGCACATCATAATATACAAATCACAATTTTGGATATTGCAACAATGTGGGTCCCATTCTAGAATCCTCATCTATTTCTTTTTTTAAAAAAAATAAAAAAGAAATAAATATTGATTTTCATTCATAGCATAGCCGCCCTAAGAATTGTATTCTCTCATCTCTCCACCACACAAAATTACAAAAATGGATCCTCCAATTCCATTATCCTCATCCTCCACTTTTCAACATTTCTTTCAATGAATGAATAATTTCCCTACACTCCAAAGTTGAACAAGTGTTTGACTTTGGTTCAAGGTTCTAGATTTGGAATTTTAAAAATTAAATATTTTGTACATCTGTGGGAGTAACTAAAATTTTCAATGTGTGTGAAAATTGAGTAGATTCACAAAATAATTTTGAACCCCACAAAATTCTGTTCAGGTTTGATTGAATCTGCCTACTCTAGACTAATTCGTCTAAAGAGAACATATACAACGAACTAGATCCCTACCACAATGGACAAATGGCATCTACTTATAAATATTTTATGAGTAAGTTACTCATAGGTTGATCATAAGATTGAAAAAACTATTTTTTTTTTTAAAGAAGCGATTATATTTGATTATACATTTATATCATTGCAAAAATACATTTTAAAAACCAAATATATGATTGAATACATTCCAAATAATTCACACCATCATTTGATGGATAAATACTATCATACGGCAGATAAACACCCACATGTTGTCGGTGGGATTCGAACTTTGCACATCTACTATAAAAAGATGGAGGCGGTGCAACTGTATCCAAAAGACGGTGGCGGATAGAAAAAACTATTCAAATTGTACCGTTTGTGTTCATTTATTAAGTAAACCAATTAAGTCAAAATCCAACGACACAAGTTGTTTGGTAACAGTTTGAATATTAATAAGATCCCACCCCCAGAGGCCACGTATATACAAATAAATATGTTTAATTTTACTCTTCATGGAAGGTTTGTTATTTCAATTTCGTCTCTAAGCAATTAATGTCTTCACTCTTGATTTAAAGTATAATCACACTAAGCTAGACTCAAAGTGACACCTCTCTCAGTGATCTCCCATGATCCCACCCCAAGTCTGAAATCTCCCAACTAAGGGGTACTCTTGTGCTTTCTTCAAAATTGCTATTTTATCTTCATTTTTGTTCTCGAATTGTGTCTTCTTTATACTTGGTTAGGTGTTCAGACTCTAAAACCCCTTGGGGTAGAGTTAATGGTTCTGTTTTCAATAAGGTATATATTATTGGACTTAGTTGATATGAGAATATCTTTATGTATTTATGTTTTAAATAGCGCATAGGCACACCTACGAAACCACCTTCTTTTGGATGTAGTGGCATCGTCTCTACCTTTTAATAGTGAAAGTGCAAAGTTCGAGTCCCACTAGCAGCGGGGGGTATTTGTCTATCGTATGGTAATTTATATAATTTGGATTGTATTTAGTCATATAGTTGGTCTTTAAAAATGCAATGTTGCAATGATATGATGTATAATTGAATATAATTGTTTCTCTCTCAAAAAAAAAAAAAAAAGGCACACATACGAAGTGGGCTATTATAAATTTTCTTTGTAGTTGTAGGAATGCACTTGACTTAGGATGGAAAGAATTTTTCACAAGAAGAAATCAATTACACAAATACCAAATGAAATTTCTTGTTTCCACTATAGCCAACTGCACCGCATTTGAAAATTTCTTAATTTTTAAGTAATCCTTTTGTCCTTGTTGGTTCAAACTACCAAATTGCTCAAAATTGCGTATTCGATTTTAGTTAATAAAAAGAAAATTTAAAATTTTATAAAAAGTACATACGACAATTCAGTTCCAATTTAATAAAAATAAATGGAAGCGCACTATAATCAACCCTACTCATAGGTGCACAAACTTGAGCCATTACTTGCCTTTCATTTTATTATCTATTTTTGGTTAATTAATTAAGGGATAATTGCCTCTAATTTATTGAGATTTGACATAATCACCAAAATACTTTTTGAGGTTTCGATAATTATTATTATTATGCCTTCTATTATTCTTTATGCATCATTCAGCTGATGAGTAATTACAAGTACACTTCTTGAATTGATACATAATTGCATTACACTCCCTTATTTAGGAGGTTTACTTATAATATTTTAGAATTTTCATAAGGTATAATAGTAGTGATTCGTCAATTAAACTAACAGTAGTGTAATGATGATTATTAAACTTCAAAGAATATTTTATTAATTATACTAAATCTTAGAAAGTGTTGAAATAATTATCCCTTAATTAAAAAATTCAATTGTTGTCGTTGAATAAACTTGACAATCTTAAGTATTGGGTTTCGGTATCATGTTGATTCAATCCCAATCATGTTGGTCTTAAGCAATTAACTTGAAACAAATCAATTTGATAGGGAAATCTCATGATATTTTTATGATTCTTTTGTCAAACTAAAATAATTTAAAAATTACTAAAAGTGATATTAAATAAAAGAAATCATATATTAAGAAACGTAACCAAAGTTATATAACAGATGCCAAATGAGCCGGAAGATTACCAAAAGGCGTAAAATCACAACCAAGAAATTTAGCTAAACTGTGATCAAGACTATTCCCCACCCCCCCCCACCCCCGCCCCAGTCTAACAAAAGAAATTGAGAAAGAAGAGAAAGACTTAGCTAAAAAACGACAGTTCTCTTGAAAGCCCCCAATAGATGAAAAATTTTCATCAAGAGAATTAAGAGAGTTAATGACAATTTGACAATCCCCCTCAAGAATCACATTCAACCACCCCTTATCCTTAGCAATTTGAATAAAAAATAAGGCCGCTTGAGCTTCAACTTGCATAGGCTGAGGTCGACCAGAAAAGGATGAGGTTGACACATGACTGTGATCAATTCTATAACTCACAGTCAAAATTCTTCAGGAACTGTTTGGCTGGTCTCTAGTCTTGCAGTCATTTCTGAAGATCATGACTCCAAAAACTCTAAAAACTCAAAAGTGTTTTGCAGTCATGACTTCGAACTTTCTATTTTACAAAATTTAATTTAAATCTTATTTATGTGGAAAATATAAAATTATGTATATATTATAGATTTATTTTAAATATAATTTAATTTAAACATAACTTATATATATATATAATTTAATTTAATGTATTTATCATTTACTTTGTGAAGTTGTTTCATTTATAAATATAATTCAATATAGATAATGTAAAATTTAATTTAATTTAGTTTATAAATATAATTAAAAATAAATTAATATATGTGAAGAATTGCATTATATGGAAATTAAACAATTATATACATATATATATGGAAATTTGTTAATTTAATTTAAATATGATTCATATGGAAATTTGTAATTTTATTCAGATATAATATAATAAAATGTAATTTACTAATTAAATATAACTTGAATTTAATTTAACTTATAAATATAATTTATAATTTAAAAGAATACCATCCGAACCATTTTTATCACCATTCAAACATCTTTCTACAATTTTATAACTTAGAAATCTCTTAACTCAAAACTTGATTAAATAATTTAATTTGGATTCGAATTCTTCCACTCACCACCCAAACAAGCCCTTAATATCCCATCATTAATAGATTGACTTGTTACGAGGGTCCATCCCATATTGTTTCTTTTATTATTAATACTCCCTTCACCCCTTAAAATATATTAGTATGAGATGATAAAATATCAATATTGTCCCTAAAATTGCAGTTACCCAAATGAAATTCGCTTAAATTTTATTATGATATGAATACATTATTTTAATTTATTCAAACTCTATTTCATATTTGTCAAACCCAAAACTAATTTATATGTTCGTTCCATATAATAAAACCACTAATTAATATGGTTATTTCAATACGACTTAGGACTGTACTGCAATGACCGTATTAATTTGTGGCCCTACTAAATTGAATGAAAGAACATATCCATAGTCCTTGCGTATGGTTAGTTTGACGCTGGGTCGTTTTTTTTCTTATCCGTAAATATATCAATGGTCTTTTTTTGACACTGAGTCTAGACAATATTGAAATTGCTTATTCATATGCCTATATTTTGTAAGCTTTACTAATTTGTGACTTCCAAATTAAAGACTTAAATTTCCATTTTTCAAAGTGCAATTTCTCTAGGGATATTATAATTTTAGAGACAATATTGAAATTTTCTAGTCTCATACGAATGTATCTCAAGTGAATAAGGGAATACTGATACTAGCAAAAATAGTATGGGATGAACTCTTGTAGTAGTTAAACATGTTACTAACAATAAAAGACCAAAGGTATTATAAGAGATCACAACAAAGTCTTATCCACATTTGTAACCTCTATAAAAAATCTCGTAATAATATAAATCACATTAAATAAAAATTAAACATGTATCGTGACAATGTGACATTGTGTTAGTGATGCATGTAAAATCTTTCTGAAGACATGGAAACTTACCTATCCCGGGGAAGTGGGCTTTCCATATAGTAATGAAATTGGGCTTGTATGGACCAGCCCAATCATATGTAATAGAGTTATTGAAGTCAATAGAAATATTTTCCAACAAGGTGTGGGCTATGTGATTTATCCCAAAAAACACAAAAAAACTGAAAAAAAAACAAGCAGAAAAAGTGTGGGTTATGTGAAACCAACAGAACTTGGGCCTCCTTTGGCATATTATGGGCCCACTTCGGCCCTTTCCATTGGAAGTTCATAATCCAAGCCCAATTCATCAAAGCAATGGGCTTGTGAATTATAAAAAAGTGTACGAGCCATATTCATCAATCGATTTATCATAGTAGATAAGATCTCCTATACCACCAGATGACAGGGATGTTATTGTTATAATTTTTCCAAGCACAAAAAACATTTTTATAAATAGGATTAACGTCATAGAATGTTAAGAGGCGTTTATCCCTACTAAAAATTCATGGGGATCTCAAAAAGTAGAAAATATGTCACTGTTATTTGGATAAATAGGCCTGCTTCTCTCTTTTTATAGAAGAGGTGCAAATCGGATTCCCACCAGTTGCATGTAGGCTTTTTTTATCGCACGGTAATATTTGTCTACTGAGTGGTAGAAGAGAGAACTTGTATTGTGTTTAATTTGTATATATTGTGTTTAATTTGTATATTTAATCTTTAAAATGTATTGATATAGTGATATTGACATAATGTTTAGTATAACAACCCATCTCTCATCCCCTCAAAAAGAGCAGGAGATATAGAGCTAGGAACACTTTTTTCAACACAAAATAATCATTAACTAACCATTTGAAATTGGAGCTTGACAATACTCTTACTATCAATTTTTTAATTTTTAGCTATTCAAAAGTGATGTAACGCCCCAAAATCCTAGAGCATCCGCCCCTGGGTTCGGAACGCTACCGCATGTAGGGAACTAAACCAAATCAAAACAGAACCTCAAAATATATTCCATTACATGCTATTCATATCATTCCTTACATTACATACCCAAAATCATAATAGAACTAAGCTAAAGCAAGTATCAAAATATTCCAAATTACATAATGCAAATAAGCAAAGGAGACTAGATCATAAGCTAAGCTTCCAAACTCCAGTTTCTTGGACCTAAAATCAATTCCCTACATGGTAATCAATGAAATCATGAGTCCACTGACCCAGTAAGATTATGACGTAGATGAGAAGCATAAAAATAACGAATGAATAGGACAACAATGGAATTTAGAAATTAATGAGTACATGAGAAAGAGCCAAACATAATCTAAAGCTTAATGTTTCTCAAATTTAGAAGCATTGAATGCATTTATCACATATAAACAAATGGCTCAAAACTCATCGATACGTATGACAAGAATCAAATTAGGCTGAATTAAATGTT
>JACFYI010003535.1:549464-560883 GCA_014898755.1 Handroanthus guayacan | reverse complement strand
CTACACAATTGAAGATGAATCATTATATTTCAATGAATTAATATGATCATTAAAATCATTGACTTTGTAAGTGCACACTCAATTATTTTGTTTGAGGGAAAACAATCCCACCTAGACTTGTCCTAAGCACAAGGAGAAACAACTAAAGACAATAAGTGACTATAAGCTAGTTACCTCAATTAAAATTAATATGAAACAATTCAATACAGAATTTCTTGCCTTATAAGTGATCGATCATATATTCCACCATTTACGTTTCTCCATCGCCTTAGCAAGTTCATTTGCCATCGACGCAAAGTTTTCTGCACCATTTTGTAGCTCTTATATCCGTCTGCCGAGTTTCTGGAACAAAACATCAAAGACAAATGTGTACACATAAATACTAATACCTAACCAAACGATCACCCAATTGATTTTTGGTGTTAAAATGAGTGAAGATATAGATGCAATATTATCTACTCAACGAATAATGAGAGTAACAAAAGACTCGAGAAGAAAGTATTCTAAACCACATGATGGTTTAAAACTAGCGCAAGTACTCGTGCACAACGACATATGATAACATATTGTACCTAAAAAGGTTTGAAAAAGGCAATAGGAACATATTGGTAAACTTGGATCATTATCATGGAGTCCATAAAAGGTAAGAGATTGCACCTCGTTACCGTCCCTCATGCATACCTAGACAGCTAATTTTTATCACTATAAACCTTTAAGAGATAATTACCTTTGCCCTCCATGAAGTTTGACCTAATCATAATAATACCGCAATGATCTGGGAATTATAATAACAGTCCCTGTCGTTAGTTCATAGAAAACTGAAAGTAGTGATAATCGTGGTCTGGAAAATTACTAGTACCCTGTATTCTGTCAAGTTCTTTGTCAACTGAACTAATGGTATGGGATATTATAATAATTCTCAAACTACAGGACAGTGTCATTGTAATCAGACCAAACCCCATGACGTGTTGAAGAAATTATCCCCAACTTTTTATGTCTTTGTTTCCTGCAATATCAGTGGTTTTGTACACCAGCTGCAAGAACATAAAAATGAAGACTAATTGTGTCGACTTCCAGTGCTTTTGACTCATTCACATCACGAGCATAAAATTTAGATAACATAACTGGGAGAACGTCTCAGTGTTCTTGCTAAACTTTCAAATCCCTGGACTTTTGGAAGATACCTATCCATTGAATTTATTTCGAGCCTTAGTTTTATTGAGATTACCTCGAGGTTCTCTTGGCGTTCTAAAAGTTTATCCTTTGCTTGTGGTAATTATCCCTAACAATAATGACGACCAACGATGTTACCACATGAAGAGTGAAATGCAATAATTCGGTAAGGTTTAAAATACACAATTTAATATAGTGTTAGATAATTAAAAATATGAACTTTCTTTATCAGCACACCCCATTAAATAAAATAATAAGGGGTCCAAACATCTTCAAAATTGACAATGAATCATTATACTTCAATGGATTAATATGATCATTAAAATCATTGACTTTGGATGTGCACACTCAATTATTTTGTTTGAGGAAAAACAATCCCACCTAGACTTGTCCTAAGCACAAGGAGAAACAACTAAAGACAATAAATGACTATAAACTAGTTGACTTAATTAAAACTAATCTGAAACAATTAAATACAAAATTTCTTGCCTTATAAGTGATCGATCATATATTCCACCATTTACGTTTCTCCATCGCCTTAGCAAGTTCATTTGCCATTGACGCAAAGTTTTCTGCACCACTTTGTAGCTCTTCCGTCCGTCTGCTCAATTTCTGGTACAAAACATCGAAGAAAAGTATATACGCATAAGTACTAATACCTAACTGAACGATGAACGACCACTCAACTGATTTTTGGCATGAAAATAAGCAAAGATATAGATGCAATAATTATGTGTTCAACGGATAACAAGAGTGACTAAATACTCGAGAAGAAGAAAGTATTCTAGAGCACATGACGGTTTAAAATCTAACAAACACTCATTTACAAAGACATATAATACAAGGAACATTAATATATTGTACCTAAAAAAGTCGAAGAAGGCGACAAAAGGTATTGGTAAACTTGGATCGTTATCATGAAGTCCATAAAAGGTAAGAGATTGCACCTTGTTATCCTCATTCATGCATAGATGAATAACTAATTCTTATCGCTAAAACTTTTATTAAGAGATAATTCCTGAAGTTTGACCTAATCATAGATTCATAATAATACCCCAATGACTTGGGAAATTATAATTATAGTTCCTTTCTGCCATTAGTTCATAGAAAACTTAAGGGAGTGATAGCTGTGGTCTGGGAAATTACTAACACCCCTTGTATTTCCATCAACTGAACTAATAATATTGGATATCATAGTAATTTCTCAAACTACAGGAGGGTGTTATTGTAATTAGACTAAACCCCATGACATGTTAAGGTAATTATCCCAACTTTTTATGTCTTTGTTCCCTGCAATATCAGCATCATATGTGCCAGTTGCAGTAGCATAAAAATGAACACTAACTGCCTTGACTCCACTTGCTTCGAATTCATTCAGATCACAGTCATAAAATTTAGACAGACGTAACTTGGACAACATCTCAGTGTTCTCACCATACTCTTGAAACCTTGGTATTTCAGAAGATACCTGTCCATTGAATCTATTTTGAGCACTTTGTTTTAGTGGGATTACCTCAAGTTTCTCCTGGCGTTCTAAAAGTTTATCCTTTGCTTGAGATGCCGCAGCTGCCGCATCCTGAAACCAATGATACAGTCAGACTAAGCAATTCCCAATCAAGCATTTAGAGGGTATTTGACCAAGCTTAATTAAAATTTTTATAAGCTCCTACATTTTATATGATATTTTTGGAGCTTATAAAATGTCAGATCTTATTATAAAAATAAGTTGTTGAAGTATTACATCAAAATAAGACATTAGAACTTAATATTGTCAATTTTGTTATTAAAATGGTTAAAATTGATGAAGTATGTTAAGATCTTATCCAGATACTTTTTATTATGAGCTCTTTTCTTTTTTTTTAAAGATTATTAAAAGCTTTTTGACATCTTATAAACTCTGAAACATCTAATGACATGTTTTAAAGAGCTTAGCTTGCCCAAACACCCTCTTAATAATACATAGACAAGCTATTTTCAAGGAAAGAACTTACCCCTCTGTTCCTATATTTTGCAATGATTTCTTCACGTGTTCGAACTGTTGGTTTAGTATCAGTCGAACCACCTTCGAATAATTTCTCCCTCTCTTTTCCCTTTTCTGGATATGCCAAAACAAAAGTTCAGTCTGAGTAAAGCTTAAAGCCACCATGCATGAAAAGAAATTTGTAGCTTTCACCTTTCACGTCATATCCACTCTTTTGTGACGATGCTACATAAGGAACTGGTTCATCAATCTTAATGTCATCTGCATATAATAATTAACCATTTTAGGAGCAAAAGCCATTACTTCGTTGTTTCTTCATTCTAACCAGATCAAGAATGCAACATACTTTAGGTGACTTGAACTCACCTATTTGAAGTTCCACATCGTCTAGATCATATGCATCATGGGGGTCAGAAAACGGAAACCTTGAAAATATGCTCTCTAGATGTGCAATCACAACTTCACGTGCTTCATTGTAATTCATATCCTGCTCTTCTTTGACCCCTTTCAAGCCTTTTATCATATCACTAACAAATCCAGTAACAGCACTCTATCCATGGAAGCAAATGAATTCCTTAAGGAGTTCACAAACAAAAATAAAATAAAATAATGGGACAATTACCTCAACACTCCTTGAGGTTTGATCTAATAACAGAAACCCCCGGGTCAAAGGAATTAAAATAGATCTCTTGAAATGTTACGCATGTTACCATCTACTTGTAATGATTTTGTCAAATATGTTAGATTTTCAAAGAGTCTAATTGCAATGTTATACCAGCTTCATTAAAGTTTCCGTAAGCCAAACTTACAGCAGGGGCTGTCATTGTAATTTCTCAAATAACGGGGGCCTTTTTGTAATTAGACCAAATCTCAGGGAGTTGACGTAAGTATCTCTAAAATAATTGCTTTTAGGACCTGTACCTTCTTTTGGTTTTGGGAGAAATTAACATCAGCATCTGCAGCAGCAGCGAGAACTTTATCAGGTAGACAAGGTAAAGTCTCGGGAATCCTAAAACAACATAGCTCCTTGTCAAAACTTTTATGTGTGGGTGTGGGTGTGGGTGTGTGTGTGTGTGTGAGAGAGAGAGAGAGAGAGAGAGAGAGACCTTAAGTCATTCTCAAATGCCAACAGAGACACAATAGCAAATTCACATCCATTCACCTAGAAAAAGGGGAATACCATCAGCTGCAGTCACATAATCCATATGATTGAGATTAAAACTTTTTAATCATAATTGTAGGCTCACACGAGATTTGACAATTAAAATTTAAAAACATTCGCATGCTAAAACATTCTTAATTACACTAACAAACACGTCCATAATTGTGGTGATACAATAATTTCTTCAGAGGGACACAATTGTAAAGAACTTTCTTAACTGTCTTCTTTTAGATGCATGCAATACAGAGACAATAAAGTTCATTAATTCAAGAAAATATATGCAATAAACAGTATAATCTTAGATGCAATTTATGTTGTCATAAAGGACCAACCAGTGCGATCTGCCCTTTGGCAGAGGCACTCATCGTCTTGTCCATATTATTCTTGAAGTTCCACCTTAGTATTGACATCATTGACGTGTTCCCCAGCAGTTTAAGCTCTGGTAAAGACCTAAAAGATAGAACCCATTATGATTTATCTACACTTTCCTTCGCAGGCATAAAAGTGAAAGAAATTTATAATACTTCACTTTTTTCTGAAAAGATAATCACTAGCTAAAAGATAAATATGCAATAAACTAAGACGTTTACCTTATTTCAATTTCTCCAGTTTGATAAACTATTATGACTCCATATATTTCTGCATCTCTCCTGACGATTGTAGCCCAAGAACATGGTTTCTCAAGTTTAAATTCATGGATGAAGTTTTTATTCCCCTAAAGTTAAAGGAATTTTCATAAGGTGCGGAAGAAATATAATTCAGTTGAACTGAGAAACGGATTAACACATTAGTGCACCTGAAACAAAGTCTTTAAAGAGTACAAGTAAAAGGCTTCCTCGCAACAAAGTAAAATTTCAGATGCCACTTTCTTGTGCTCTAAATTTGTGGGCTGCGTAGCTTCTTCAACTTTTGAGACACCACTCTGATTTTGTTGATGGCTAGTTTGCGAAGACTCGCTCTGAGTTTTCGGCCCTTCAGCAAGGGGCTGGTTGACTTCTGCACTCAAAAAGGTCCAAGAAGACATAAACATTGGAGCATGAAATACTACAGATGGTTACACGCAAACAGGAGAACACTTGCCTAATAAATGCATGCTTATTGCGGTTGATTTTTCATTTGGATGGATCGGCTGTGAACTGATCATATTGCCAGTGGCGCTATCCATCAAGAACATCTGTGCATCTCTTGTCAGGATGAAAGTGATCTCTATTTCAGATTCACTTTCAGTTCCATTACCAGAGTTCTTTACTCTGTTCTCATGAGTATCGAGAGAAGATTTAATAGCCAGAGAAATGACTGGTGAGACACAGTCCATGACAAATAAAACTGAAGGTGAAGTAATATCGAGCACTGCAACCTGTAATAGGGGAATCATATTTTAGACTGAATTTGCAGGGGTGAAGAGCATTGGTTAAGTAACTTTGGTGAAAAAATAAAAAAGTACTTACTTGTCCAGACTCAAATCCTGCAACAAGTCTGACTCCAGAAGTTTCAAATTCTAAGGCACGTACGGGAGAATTAAGTATGGAATATACAGTAGAACAATGATTTCTCCCTTCAGGTTGGTAACTGTGAACTGCAGACAAACAACATCATTGTATAAAGTACTGAAAAAGACACCAAGAGTCAGCCAGAGCATCTGAGCATCAGAAAGTAAAATTATTGAGGTATGGATTTCCCAGCAAATGAATCACTATCCCGCTTCCGCATTTGGATGCTATTAGGTAAAAATGAGTAAAATAGGGTCGCTTGACAAATTAAGATCTTGTGATTTTGTGTTGAGAATCAGCTTTATTACCCCCAGCCCCAAATTTTTACGCTATTGCAACTAGTTAAAAAGAATAGTGAATACAAATTAAGTCCTAGAATCAACTCCATCATGCATATATATATATATATATATCCCTATGTTATCATATCGAAACTATCGGTAACAAAATTTTATTGCAAAGAATAAGCATAATCACAAAATCATATGAAAATGAAAACCATACCTTCGTGTTTGGGTTCAGTTACAATGGTCATGGTTGTTTGAACCAAATTTCCTTGTAGCCTATAAAGGAAAATCTGTGCAAAGATACTAGAATTTAAGTAATAGTCTTCGTCACCTCTAATAAAGCCAGTGACAAAGAAAAAATGTCACTATATCTTACCACACCACATTCGTTGCCAACAGCTAAAGTGTAGTTAGCAGAACATAAAACCAATGCTGATATCGATGCACTTGCACCAGCAACTTGAATACTCTCTATCTGCTAGAAAACGGAATGCGAGTGTGTGATAAATATCAGTATGTCAAAAAAGGAATTATTACACTTTGCCATTTGAAGTAGGGCTGTTTTTACACTTCGCTCACTAAACTCCTCTTTTTCTTTTTTTTTTTGGGTGGGGGTTGGGCACTCAATCGACTATATAAACTTTTAGAGAAGTCGCACTTTACCGTATTGCTTCATTTTCAATAGAGTGTTTGTGAATATTTCGTCTAGATCCAGACGTCAATTACGACTTTAAAGATATTTTGGTCTTTCAAATGGAAGGAATATCCTTAAACCTGTAATCGATGTTTAAATCTGGACAGAATATCTGCAAATATTCTATCGAAATGAGTCGATATCATAAAATGCAACTTTTCTTAAAGTTTGTATAGTTGATTGAGTTGAAAAAAAGTTTGACGAGCAAAGTATGAAAAATGGCCACAATTTGGATAGCAAAGTGTAATATCCCATCGAGAAACCATTAATAAATACAAAATTTACTGTAAAACTCCACTAACCTCAAATCCCAAAACGGAAACACGTGATAGAACGGGAAAGGTGGCATCCCAAATTCGAATAGATCCATCTTGATAGCCTCCTATATATATTCTCTCAATACTATTACATTCAGTTGTAGACATTCGATAAGGAATGCCACCTTTCATAGGCCACTTTGTACTCCCACCAGTCAGCATATCATCCGACTGTTGTTTTGCAGGTGAAACTGTCTAATGAAACTATTACCGATCATTAAAATGAACGATGCAAGGAAAAAAGTATCTGAAAATCATGGATAACGATATCCAATACCTCTGAGAGTGCACTCAAAATATTCCGTTCTGAACCCATTATGTACAGCTTTCCGACTGTCATATACGGTTCCAAAGTGGGTATAACTGATTGGTATTGAAATGAGTGTACAGAGTGATCCTTTCCTTTCTCAGGCTTTAAGTTAGACAGAGAAGTGTATTCGTAGAAATTCAGTTGTCCTGGATTGGTCAATACGAATAATGACGTTGCATTATTGTTGTCTGCCTTATAAGCATTTGATATTACAAGTACATCTGCAAAAGATCCATGGAGTCTAAGGTCAACACGCTCGATGCACTTCACCTTTGCCAACCCCGAGGACCAGTCGAGATCAAGTATCTGTAATAGCAAGAGTATCTTCATGAAAATGATATATCAAGCAATAGAGATTAACAAGGATATGACAAGTCTTGCTTGTCTTCATTAGGTATGTTCATGCGAATAGTAGACAGTACAAATCAACCCAAAGGAAGAGGGAGGGAGGGAGGGAGCGAGAGAGAGAGAGAGAGAGAGAGCAGATGTTCTGGGAAACAAAAATGTTAGATACTAAACAAGCCGTTGAAAGAAATAGTTAAATTCACACAACCTTGGATCAACTTTAGGCCTTACTGGAAGTTAAAATGAGTTTGGAATTTTGGCTAGAATCCGGAAAATATGTAGGATCAGCTCATAAAAACCTAAAAGAATACCACTCTTAGCTCCCCGTGATAATTACTAAAAATTTTTAATTTGTGATTTTCTTCAATTCCCAAATACGATTTGGCAATAGATACTTAAAAGTAGATCTATAGCATCGTGAAGATCAGGCCCAAGGACATCTGTTGCAATTGTAATTTATAATGTACATAAATATGAGTCTGGCAACACAAATGCATTTAATTAAGGAGCACATTATTGAAAAGATCAAGATGGAAGTCCAATTTTTATCCTCGGCAATATGGGAGGTAGGTAATTTTTTTCTAGAATGAGCTAGTAGACCATAATTTTAAGCTCTCCAATGATATGCAGATAAAAATTTCCAATCATATGCCAAATACATACTGATGGCCTCTATCCTATTACAGAGATAACAACTAAAAGAAAGAAAAAGATAAAACAAACTTTATTTTTGCGGTACTCAAGTTTCAATAGCAGGCCCAATCGGAAGAGCATCAGACGCATCTATAGCAGTGGAAATTTAAATTATCTAGGAACATAGTGCTTCCTAATTGCTAACGCGAAAAAGATTCATGCATATACCACAAGGACGTGGGAAGCTAAATTACTGTCAGTGATTCAGGGCATACCGTCAATACTTCTTCAGATCCAATGTCTTCACCACCGTAGACAAAAAGTTGACCTCCACAACCATTTCGAGCTTTGTCAGAAGACCAGTGAAGAACAATGACAGGAAGTCTTTTATTTCCTGATGAAAGTTGTATCTTAACGACATCATTAGGCGACTTTTGAGTTCTCTGGCCTTTATCATTATCAGAAACGGATAGGTTCCAAAGCAAAATGTCTCCATCCACATAGCCAACAGCTAATACTGACCCGTCTGGAGACACCCAACAGAGAGAGCTTATCTCCTTTTCTGCTTCTTCGTCATCTAATGAATCACTGGGGTACTCATGCCTCTCATTATTTGAAAAATTCACAACCAAACCCTCTTTCAGTTGCAGATCCTTATGGCCTCTAACATGAACAGCTCTATCTTCAGTAATATCCCACAGAATAATCAACCCATTATCATATGCAATCAAAACTCTGCAAAAAACAGAAGTGGTAAGTTTTGAACGTCCTTGTTATAACTGATATCGCTATTAAAGTCTCTAGTCTCGATGGTTCTATAGATGGAAATAGTGGTGATATATCCTCTGCAATCTGCATTTTTTCCACAATATATCTGGATTACCACATTTTCTTGGGGAAAATATCAGTGATATGAAGGGTGTCAGTATGCATATTTTGAGGAACTGTTTCATCAAGGACAAAACAATTAGTTACATCAAGAGCAAGTCATTTCAAGGGGGATTGGTGAAGAATTCACATTCATTTAGATCAGTTTCTCTGCCAATCACTGTAAAATTTCAATCATATTATACAAAAGACAGGGTAAATTTCAAAATCAATTACCCACACTGATATAGAATAAATCAAAGTGACTGAAATTGGAAGTGAGAAAAATGATTTCGAGTGTACGCGAGCAATTAACATCTGAATATGAATAAATTTACATTTATTTTTGTAAAGGTGAGAAAGAATCAAAACAGAACAAGAGGATTGCCTCTCAACAAGGTTGCTGTGCCTTCCTCATGCAAATGTCAAACAAAAGGCACATGTAAACTTGAGCAGAAAAGTCCTCACATGATCTAGTGGCAAACTCAAGCATTGTACCATTGCAACTAATTAAATAATTAGATTACACTGAGGCCATTGTAGAAGTAACGGAATCCAAAACTTTGAAGGAGTAAAGCAAAGAAATATTTAGAGATATGAAACTCAGCAGCTGAAATTCACAAGAAGGAATCTGAATAAAAGATTTTAACAGTTCAATTATTACCTGTTCCCACATGAAGAAGGTTGGGAGAGTACACCGACAATGGACTGCTGATCAGGCAATGAAATCCCAGCTCCTTCTACAAAGTTGATCATATGGGAACATTATTTATAAGATGCACTTTAACCCTACTTAAAGAAAACGCAACAGTAAAATGAGAAATATAAAGCAATGGGAAAAATTCACTTCTGATACCACAAGATACCTTCCTTAACGTATGTAATATCATTAAGTACCACAGTTTTGCAAATTTTGACATAAGAGGTACTTTTGTCAAATAAGTTAATGAAAGGGATCAAAATGAGGGTAAAACTTGGGGGTTAGGGCTTAATTACAGCAAAGGAACTTCTTTGTCCTTCAATTTTTCAGTATTAAATGAAAGAAACATGAAGGATAACCCCCTAATTTTCCCCTCATTTTAAGCCCTTCTGTTAACTTATTTGAAAACAGCGGCACTCAATATATAGTGTCTCAATGGTATCACATATGTTAATGGAGATATTCAGTGATATTAAAAGTAAATTTCTGCCTAAAATCAATATTCATCACAAGAGTGGATCAGGATAACCCATGAGGCAATTAGGCTGAAAGACATGTATATCTAAAGCTGAATACTTCCTATTAAGCTTTTATAACATGTTCATTGATCTCAGACTAGGGGCTTAATTAACTCTAACTTGGAGACACTCCATTCTACAGAATTGGTATACAATTATTGCAGAAATTCAATGTCTACTGAAATCCCACGAGGTAATTCCTCAATAAAGCCTTGATTTTATTAGCAAAAGGATCTGATGGGACATAGGACGTTACTAAGAAGTCAAATACACATGCATTACTTTAAAAGGTTATCTAGAGATCTAGCTACCAGCAATAAGATTTGGAGGAACATGGTATGGTAAATGACTAATATTCCCTTCTTCAGCATCATACTTCAGCACAGACAGAAATCCATACTCATCTCCAACATACCTGAAATTTCCACAATAGCAACGACTAATCAGGCCATGTCTCGAGCAATTCATTTCAGCTAGAAGCAAATACACAGAAGTAGCCAATCTCTTACATGTAATTAGTACCATAGATAACAGAAAATGCAGTTATATTGGACTCCCATTCTATATTAGAAGCTATGCACCTCTTCTCTAGGTCCCACACCTGTCAAAGTTACCCGTTTTTGGCAGTTAATGGAACAAAGTCGGCCCCTGATGACAAAAAGTATTTGCAGAAAGAGAAAAAAGAGAAAGAATGTTGGGGATAAGATGGAGATAAATGCATAGCTGATATTTGGTAAACTTTCAGAAATAAATGAAATAAAGAGACTGCTAGGACAAGACTGAAAGGTTTCACCAGAATACGAGTTCAATAGACTGCATATGATCATACCTGAATTTCATTCTCATTGGAGACACTCACTAGAAAACCTTGGTTTTCCAGGAACTGAAAAAGAGAACATAAAAGGAAAGCAATAATATTAGGTCTTTTCAATTATCTGGAGC
>JACFYI010003535.1:524315-535381 GCA_014898755.1 Handroanthus guayacan | reverse complement strand
CCATTTACACCTTTACACGTGGCATCATCTGAGAGCCTATGTCAGTCTAATCTAGCATCCATATTTCGAGAATGTAAAGTGGCATTCACAAAGATTTGTATCTTGCAGGCATCTCCATGGCTGGTGGAACTGGCGAGGCACTTGGGACAGCCACGTAACGACATGAACCATAACATGGATGGATCGACTCAGGGCATCAACGGAGGCACTGGTGGAGGGCGCGCAGTTTCTTAGAATGAAAACGGGCGTAATGTTAGTTTGTTTGTGTCTTTGTTGTCTTGAGAAGTGTTTGTTAAGTGCTCAGGTCTGAGCTAAGAATGTTTTCAGTATAAATAAAGACATCTTAGTGTCTTCTGTTGTACCTTTTTGGTTTAAGGATTTTGAAATGAGAAAAAAAAATGTTAAACAAAATTAAAATGAAATTAAATAAATATAATATCTTGATATTTTTTGGTTGTTCAAAATAATTATAATGAGGAAATGGAGAAGAATATAAAGGTTATTAATCCATTGAGAAAAAGGAGGAGAAAGAGATTCCTTAACCAGAACCACAAAAAAAAAAAAAATCGATGCAAATGTAAGATACCTGTACAAAAGTTTTTGCACCAATGTAATAGATATACATATATATATAGCCACACCCCTAGAATCATAACAAGTTATGCAAGATCAACCAAAAACGCAGAGCATGTTTTCTTGAGGAACAAAAACTACAGTGTTTGGCAATCACATTAATGCATTAAAAGACCTGTTCCCATGTCCAAAAAGAAAGGAACATATGTAAATATGAATTTATTTATGAATATTGTTTATCGAATTCGATATCTGAGAAGAGGATCCTTGAGAGGTAGACGTTCATGATAAATTCTCCATGCGTAATCTTCAAACGAAAAGGACTGAAATACCCTTTGTTCTCCAGTGTTCTTCGTGGGATCAACGCCCTCTTCGTGATCCTCGAGGGATAAGTTGGGAATTAGAGGTGCGACAGTGGTTTCAAGAGGAAGGGTGATGAGCAAAGAGATTGTCATGCCTTTTGAATTGTTGTTGTTATTATCGTCTGTAGATGGCATTGGTCTTCCTCTAACTTTCTTTAGCTTCCCATTGCTCCAAACCTGTTTCATGTCTCAAATACACACACGTGTCTAGTTAGAGATCATATACATATATATTCATTTATGTATGTTTATGTGTATGTATACTAGCGATAGTGGTACGTGACATAAGTACATGAACTAATAATAGGGGTATTTTGATAATTATCTAAACTCCAGGGAGTGTTCTGCTAATCATGCCATGCAGGGTGTATATATATGTTTATATATTAATGATTGTGGTACGTGATTTCTATGGATACAAAATACAAACAGAGAATTATTGTTTTTTGAGCATATTTCTTTCTTTTAAATTGAGGAAAGTTAAAACTACGACAATTAAAAAAATGGAAGTTTTAATACAAAAATGTACGTGGAAAATGATACTGAAGGAAAGCTGGGACTTAGGAAATTTACAATTAAATCTCCAAGATTCAGTTGTGTGAGTCAAGTGCATTTATTATATGATAGACAAAATTGGAAAATAAAATTTGATTTCATAACTTCCATTTTAGACACAAAATTAAATTTTTTATAGTAATAGCATAGATATGTGTGTGTGTGTGTGTGTGAGAGAGAGAGAGAGAGAGAGTGCTTAGAAGCTTATCATGAAATTTCATGCTCAATTTGGAATGAAAGTGAGCAAAGGCAATAAATAAAAGTGAAAAATAACTTCCTTTCAATCTTTTTGAACAAGAGAGTATTTGTCTAAAGCTTTATCTTAGATCTAAATTTTTAGAATAAATCATCCTGAAGTTTATGAGATGATCTTACTTTTAGAGTATATTATTGAAATTTGAGTTATGCATCTCATAAAGTTTATAAGATATTAGTAATGATAATTTTATAATTTATATAGTTAAAATTAAACAAAGATATTAATATTTTAAAAAATAGTAACAAACTCCTAATAACTCTTTGAAAACAACATGGAAGATCTAAAGCTTTATAAAACTTTTTTAAGGATTTTATAACTAATTCATTACAACCAAATAATAATATGTATACACTAACTAGGGCTACAACACAAACCACACAACTTTACACCAAGGATCATGTTTGAAAGCCCGTTCGAGCTAGTTCATCAAACATAACAAATCAAACTTGAAAATATTCGAACTTGACTCAATTGCTTGAACGATAATGAAATGTGGCAATTCGCGCTCTATTCAATCAAATTGTACAATCTCGATTCAATTAACAATCATATCAATCTCAAATACAGATTCTAAAACTAGATAAAAGCTCAAATAAACTTGACCAGTAACACGCTAAACTCAACTCGACACATGTACCGTCCCAATAAACATCAACATCTCGTAAGACTAAACTTATGTTTGAAGGTCAACGGATGGCTGCTTGAACAAATCCACCTAATTGTCATTAACTCCTTAATACACGCTATAAAATCCTAATTAATGAAATACAATTCTCGTGTCAAACTAAGGGTGATTAAGACTTAAGAGATATAATTACGCGTCAATAGTTAGAAATGTTATCTTTTCATAGATTTGTTAGGTCAAGTGGGGTTGTACTAATTTTTCTACACTTGTACGTAACAAAGTCAGCACATGTTGTCCTCGATCAATTATTATAAATGTCCACGAGCAAAACAATTCAACTCAAATATTATTGCCAAAGAAAATTATTTCAATCTAAATTTGGATAAGAAAAGTAACTAATAATTGAGAACTGAATATAATATTCAAAAAGTACATCAATATATCAGTTAAAAACAACAATTAATATAATATTAAAGAAAATCCTTAAGAACTTATTACCCAGTTAAAAAATCAAGGACAACTTACTACACATAAAAAAATAGTCCCACATACGGGTGGAAATAAGGGACAAGATCCCCTATTCTAAATGGTGTTTCATCTCTTATTTTATACCTATAGATACATGCCACGTGTATTAAATATTTTCTTATAAAAATATTTAATAATAAATGTAATACATATAGCATATATTTAAGAGCATAAAATAGGAGATGAAATATTATTTGAAATAGGAGATCTCGTTCCTGGAAATAATGGGAGGTAATTGATATCTATGTGGGATTTTCATGTGTTAGGAATCAAAAATACTTTCAGGGTTTTTTCTCCGGATAATTGCATCAATAATCCTAGTGATTTGTCTTATTATAGAAACATGTCCTATAGTTTGATAGGTACATAATATCTACCGTGGAAAATTACACGAAACATTTCTATAATTAAGTCACATTACAAAGGTATTGAGGTGATTATATCTTTTTTTAACTTATATTTCATATTATATTTACAAAATTTAAAACAATGGTTGAGATAACACCACTTTTATATTAGAAGAAAATAATAATCAATTCATAATTATTAATATACTTTTTATATAAGAATAATTATAAATATTAAAATTTTATAGTGAGATGAACAATGTGGAGCCTGACCTGAGCAATGTCTCCAACAGTGACCAGCACAGAATCCGCCGGGCCCGACACATTGACCCAACCCGAATCCGACGACAAAGAGTACTTCTGACACCTTGCTTGATAATGTAACCCGACTACATACGGGTAAATCCGACCCGGATTGTTATCCCCGTCAGATATCCACATCATGGAACACATCTTAGACGGTTCATCTCGGGCCGGGTTTTCAAACCCGACTGCCGAAGCTAACTCTTCCATCACCTTCAACCCAAGCTTCTCCATTTCAAGCCCGAACTCACGCAATGGGCCCAAGTCCACGCCAGACTCCGTCGCCGGTGGGGCGGAGCACAACGGGTCAAGGCAGAACTCGCCGGCGGAGCCGCATTCGTCATCTTCGTTGTCGAGGGAGTCATAGCCGAGAGGCCAGTTGTTGGGGAAGAGGAGCCGTTTTTTATGGAGGGCGAGGTTGAAGAGAGAGACGGCAGTGGATTCGGCAGCGACGGCGAGGTCGGAGGAGATGGGGTGGCGCGTGAGATGGAAGAAGCCGAGTTCTCTGGCGGAGGAGAGTAAGGCGGAGCGGAGAGATGGTGTGGGGTCGGAGAGAGAGATAAGGGGAGGGGTGATAGTGGTGGCTGTGGTGGTAGAGGAGCGGCGTATGGGAAGGGAGAGGGAGAGAGTGGGTGGGAGGCGGTGGAGTAGATGAAACAGAGCGTCGGAGGTGGTGGAGTTGGAGGAGAGGTTGGGCTGAGCGGAGGGTGTTGGCGGCGGCGCCGCGGTGGTGCCGTGGAGAGTGGGCAGGTGATGGTGGTGGGGATTTTGAGCTGACGATGCCATTTTTGTTTGTACGTAAAGATGGAGAGTTGTAATCCGGGGTTGGTGTTTGTATACGGACTGCTGCGCTGTCCCGCCTTTGCCCGCCACTAGGGGCAATTCAGGGAAAATGAAATTTTTTGAGTTGTCATCTTTTCACTTTGTGACATAATTTTTATGATTTTTTTTTCTTTTTGTCGCATGTTTGGATTATTTTGTAAATTTTTATTATATTTTGGAAAATATTAAATAATTTATAGATATTATTTTTATGATGCAAGTTTTATTGATAAATCATTTTAATGATATATTTGGTCAATTATAAATTATTATGTAAGTGTTTGATGAAAATTTTGGGAAATGAGTCATAAGATCATAAAATACTATAGAAAAAGTATAATATTAATGACAGAAAATCACACTAATAATACGCATTACTGGCAATAACTTTTATTGTCGTTTGGAATATTTTTGAAATCTTTTAACTGACAATAATTCTCATTCTACGGATCATTAATAATCAGTGACAATTATATATTTAGTTAAGAAAGTAAAAGAATCTTTTAATTTTTTTAAAATATTTAAATCAACTTCTTTAATTGATTATATATTATTTATAATTCTAATATCAGTAAGTTTCTCAACTTTATGTTATCAAAATTTAAACTTCAAAACTTATATTTAAACATGATTTTTTTTCTTTTCGAAATAATATTAAAACACGATTCACTATCTCATAAATTTTAAAAATATCTGATAAATAGGCGCTATGAGACTTTTATGAATTGAGATTTTTTTTAAAAAAAAAATCAATTTTTATAAATTTAGTCAAACAATTTTATGTGATAACTATCAGAAAAAATCAATTATTTATTGGAGAAATAGAAACAAAAATGCAATAATTGTACCAAATAAAAAAAAAAAAGACTGGCAGGGTGCTAGAAAATGCTTTTTACTTAAATGCATCAGAATTTAATTAAATTTTATTATTTGAGATTATTGAATGCTTACAAATTGAAATAGAATATGAAAAGACACAAGGCATCTAGTGGTCTAGTTATTGATATTTGCGTGCATTTATTTATACAGTCATTCAACCTATTAACCTATAAAAGAAGGTTAATTGGTATATTAGCAATTGATTCTAGTCGAGCCGAGTTTAGAGAAAAAAATAAAATATTCAAACTCGACTTCTGAATATATGTTAACTTTGAGCTCGACAAGTTGAATTTTTAAAGTCGAGCTCAAGCTCAAACTCAAACTCAAACTCAGCTCGACTAGACTTGATTAAACTTGAGTTTTTAAATAAACTCTTAACTACTCTATGTTCGAGTTCAAATATTTTAGTATGATTTGAAAATAAAATTAGAAACATAGAAAATATTACATAAGTATATTTGGTATAATATATACACATATATCAATAACATAGAATATATTATATAAGTATATAAAAGCGTAAGTCTAGTTTACCGTTTGGGATTAACTCGAGATAAAAACTCAAGTTTGAAAGAGTTTGACACAGTTCGCGATTAGTGAATCATTTTTCATGCTGTAACATGTATGATTCTCACTATTCTGTATTTAATATTCATTATATATAAATATTTCTCGTTGTATTTAATTGAATTAGGATATGAAGAAACTACTATAAATGTTGGGAAATATGGGGCGAATTACTTTGAAATATATATATATATATATATATTAATGTGGGTTCACAAATATTACAATATGCAGGAAGAGAATTGGAAATACTTACTTAAAACTATATTGTCCTCAGCAATTATTTCACACACATTATGCAATATTTTCTGAGACTCCTAAAATCATAATTTTTTTTTTTTTCTTTTAATCAAATATGTAGATGATTATCATTTATCAAGCCACAAGTCTACAACTATTTTTAATGTATTTTTTGTAATATTTTTACATGTCATTTAATGTACTTTTCGTAAGTATATATTAATGTCATAACAACAACAAAATAACAATATTTATGAATTTAGCTACTATGTTTTTCTTCTTCCTTCTCTCTTTTTTCTTTTTTTTCCCCCTCTTTGGGAGAAAGATTTAGCTTCTATGTCCCAAGTGGCACTATCAAAGGATCTTACTGTACATAAAATTCTCTTTAGAATATTATAACATGGTGTTATAATATCTTTAACGCCTCTAATCACTAAATTATTATAGCGTAACTCCTATGAGGTTGAACAACGTGTTTGAATTTCTACAAGTTTTTTTTTTTTTTTTTTTTTTTCCGACAATTCTCCTAAAAATAGAGAACACCGAACACGCTAAGCTCTTTGGTGATAGTCTAAGCTAAAGATCCTCTAATGTTTAAAACAATACGTGAATTGTTTTTTTCTTTAAGATTATAGCGATGAGAGAAATAAAGAAAAATGTGTTTCACATGGAATTTTGTTGTAATTTGGCATTACGCTTGTTGAAGTTTTGGCCTACTTACATGAATTGAAAAGTTGTTTATCATTGAGTGGATACCAAATTTTGGTTGGAATCCACAGATAAATGTGTGTATGTAATTGTGGGGAAAAAAGCAAAAAGATAAATGGGTGTGGCTTATATAGTTTGTACTTGAGCATAGTATAAAAGCCTTGTGGTGGAATTGAAAACTCTTCACTTGTCCCACATTACTTTTATGACAAATTGTGGACTTATATATATGCAATCCAAGTATGGATGCTTATAAAAAGCATCTACTATGGAATGCATAAGAAGTGGACCACACACGTGTTCCTGCCGCTTGGCCCAGCTCCTGGTGCGAGCGCGGACGTTAGGGCAAATTGTCTCAATCTCTCTTTTTGCTGAAAATTTATTTGAGACAACAGATTTAATGTTGAAACTGTTTAATTAACTACACGAATCTGGACATCATGAACCTGGACACCATTGCAACAGTCTTCACGGCTGTTGACAAAACATTTTAATGGATTTTAAATCTAAAAACGTTTTGGCTTAGTGGCAGGTTAATGGTATTGTCCCCCAAATCTTCTCTATAAAAGACTTGCCAGTTACAAGTTGAAAAATACACACATATCTAAAATTTTACTACTTTTCTCTATAATTCTCTTTGCAACTTTTATACGTTCTAAATTATTAGGGGTCTTGGCGATTGAGTTGCTGTTCGAGGTGTAACTTTTGTATTGTGCAGTGCAAAACTTCTGGAACCGAATTATCCTAGAAGGAGTATTGTTGTACCCAAGTTCACTGGTGAGTGAGACGATAATTTCTTTAAGGCAAACAGAACATATTCTGTCATTCGTTTGAACAATTATGTTGCTATACAGAATTGAAAGATAAGTTACCTAGTTATGTTTTTGAAAATTACGATTCTGTTTTGCTGATTACACATCTGTTTTGTTTTCTCCAAATTGGTTCTGTTTACTTTTGTTTCAAAACAAAACATGAATTGAAATTTTATAAAACAATGTTTATATGCATGCCTTTGATTATCTATAATCTTTAATTTGTTGACAATCTGAAATTGTATGCTCGTTATATTATTTGTGCTATTTTTAAACCACTGTCCGTATTCTGTTGATTATCTGTATAAACCTTGTAGTTTAGATAATCTGCCTTTACGTGTTTTCAACAAATTCAAATCCAAGTGGATGATCTAGTAAATTAACTCCGTTATTACTTGGGCAGATAGTCAATCCCAATCAGTACAATATAAAATTAAGATTATTTGGATAGGATAATTAAATTTAAAAAGATTTTGGTCTGCATTATTTATAAGATTTGTTCATACGAGTGTATAGAGACGTGATCATTCGATGTCACATAATATCATTGAACGGTCCGAGTCGGGTCACAGCCCCACCCATGCATAAGGTGGGGCACGAATCTCGTTGATTCTTTTGTAATTTCTTCAGCCGTCATGTAAGATCTTTTCTAGCAATTATTCGTCTAATATTTTAAGTCATAAATAGTTTTGCGAGTTCTCTACAAGTCATATTGTGGGTTCTTGACTTCTCTCCAATCTAAACATTTGTTCTCTCTTTTTTCTTCTTCTTTTTTTTTTTTTTTTGTTTTAAGTTAAAGTTAAGTAATATATACATATATATATATTGAAAGGCAACAAAAGAAGAAGAAGAAAATTCAGACTTTCCCTCTTGTATAATTATCTCAATACCACTAAAGTTTAGTATAATTATCAAAATACTTGTGAAGTTTGGATAATTATAATTATATTTCTACTCGTAATTTAGTTGACACATAATTACAATTATACTCCCTGAGTTGGAGCAAAATTACAAATACACTCCCATATTGAAGGATTCTAATTATGATATTTCAGGATTTTCAGGTAGTGTAATTATAATTATCAATAAATTAAACAAATTGTAAAGAGGACAGTGTAATTATTCAAATCTCTAGGGTTTTGGAGGTGTTGAGGTAATCATCCATTTGCATTTTTTTAATTCAAATAAGTAATTTATTTTTGTCTTGTGACTTTATTGACTCTTGTTATATAATATATATATATATATATATCATATTTGGACCAAGTGGAGTACTATCATAATTACCCATTGCCACCCAAGTGATTAGCACCAATTAATTGTTTATTAATCCAACTAAACAGAAAGCCCGACAACATTTTAACATGATTAAGGTTAGTTAATTCAGATTTGGTACTTGTTTAACCGGACGCGAGACATCCCGAATAACTTTTTTCTTTTCTTTTTTTTTTTTTCTTTTTTCGCTTTTCAAAATATTCTTCAAACATTATAATTTTGCTTAAAGAATTACTTAAATTTTGCAAGTTAATGGCAGACTGCTGCCATGCTCGCGGAAAGTTGTGCCTGAAAGCGTGTTTGCCTTTTGATGGGTGATAAAATATTTAAATTCGAAGCTTTTATTATTTTAATTTTTATTTTTGTCTTTTAGAGATTGTATGTTTCTATATATTGGGATTCACAACCAAAAAAATATTGTAAAAAGCGAAAAAAGAAAAGTTGAAATTCTAGTGAAGTATAGTTTGCTGTTTTCGTGGGATACACTGCATAAGATTTTATTTTCCTTTCTGCAAATAATTTAAATTAATAATTATCTTGATAATGAGGCTTGATATATACAATTAATGTGACTGTCTTAATTAATACATGTCGGGATAAGAATAAGTTTGTATTAAAAGTAAAAAAGAAAAAATTCAAACTCGTGCATTGATGAAGTCTATGGTCACAGGGATTTATGGTCATTCTGATATTGATAAGTCAAGCATTCTCGTCAGTGTTTGTTTTTCACCTTGTCTTATTCAAATATTTTCATCCCTAATTTTACTTCAAGTTATATTTTTTTATTACATCAGTAAAAATAGCATCCCAACTAGTATTTTCTTTATCCATTTCAAGATTTTATTTTTTATATTATTTTAATGTGTATAATATTATTTTAATATATAAAATAAAATAAAAAAGTAAAATTTAGATTAAAATAATAATTAAAATGAAATAAAACCTTAAAATCAAGATTTCATATATGAACTTGTGTCCTAAGATTCTATTTAGGTTTCATAGTGTCCTAAGATTCTATTTACAAAACCTAAATAGCGTTGTGTGGAGATGCTCTTAGTGCACAAACATGTAATCAAAAGTACGTACTGCATCTTTGGCCTGGTAGGCCACACGCTTGGTGTCATGGCATTTCTTTATTGAATATTGTCTCAAGTTTGACCACTTTGGTTAAAAAATATTATAAAAATAACTAAAAAAAAAAAACACCACTTTGGATCTTTACCTCTTCACCCCTAAAGTTTAGCATAATTACCAAAAATGCCTTTTGAGGATTAGATAACTATCATTAAACTCTCTATCTGTTAGTTCAGTTTATGCATAATTTCAATTTCACCCCCTTATTCAGGAGCTTATTTGTAATGTTTTAAAATTTTCAAAAAATACAATAATAATTATCAAAATTTCAAGAAACAAAATAATAACGATCAAAACTTTAGGAAAGTGTTTTGGTAATTAACAAAACTCAAGGGGTCTAGAGGTAATTATTCCTAAAAAAAAATATAAAAACACATCAACCCTGGTATTTTGCCCTCTTTACCTCACTCCATCAACTCCTTCGCCAAAATATCATGCTCCAACCTTGTAAAGTAAAATGAACCGAAAATCAATCCATTTATTTTTAAAGAAGTCCCATATATTCGTTATGATTGAAATAGAGATTGCAAGAGAATATTTACCTATGACTCCTGTTGCAATCTCTTTGTTTTGAATTGATATACTTGAACAAAGGATGAAAGAAAATAAAAATTTATTAGAACATTAAAAGATACTAATTACCAAATCTTTTTATAAAATATTCTAATATTTATTCAAATAAATTGATATGCAATTTTAAATCTTTTTATTCAGTAGCTGGATGAAGAAAGAATTTAAGTTTGTCATCTCAAACTCAATCATTCAAAATCTGAAAATAATAATAATAATAATAATAATAATAATAATAATAATAATAATTAGTGCCCCACGACGATGGTTGTACTCCCAAATATTCTCATGAATAGCCATAGGGGACAAAATATACTTGGCCTGCTTGTACTGCGTCATCCCAACTTTCATGGTCTGCTCTGCAATTAGCTTTTCAGAAGAGGGTTATAAATACAGAGCAGCAATTATTAATGCAGAGCAATTGAAAATTTTTTTTTAAAAATTGTCACCCCCATAAGTGAGAATTTTTTAAAAATTTAGTGCAAATGGCATAAATTTCAATATTTT
>JACFYI010003535.1:512997-524215 GCA_014898755.1 Handroanthus guayacan | reverse complement strand
ATATATATATATATTTTAAAAATTTTCTTAATCTTAACTTTATTTTAATAATCACTCATTACCCATTAATTCTATAATTATATATAAGAATTATATATTCTGATAACTAAAAATAGTACAAATTGTATCTTAATATATCCATATAAATATATATCTTATGTATCAAGTATGCATTGAACCCTGAAAAAAACACAACTCTTCTTTGAAAGGAATCAGTTCCATTGTAAAAGTCATTACATCAAAAGTTATTTATTGACAAATAACACTCTCATAATAAACACTGATACAACATTAAATATGTGCTGCACTGCACTGCACAGAACAATAATCTAAAATTCATTTGTACAACCCTAAAATGTGAGAAGGGGAAACAATCAACCTATGTTACATTTACAAGCAACAGAAAGGGTAATCTGCAAAATTACCCTGAGGGCAATGCATCTGCCATTTTTCTCTTTTATAAACTCCATAATATTGATGCTCTGATTAGATGGAACGAACCATCGCATTAACTCTTACTCGACTATGACCACCAACAAGATTGAGATTCAATCTTCAAGTTTTGAAGATAAACAGAATCTATCTATTGCGTTGATTGCAGCAATATGAGTCTTAGGGAACACCAGTCGTAACAATGGAACAGATGAGCGTGTCTTTGTGCGTTTAATCTTCTCCACAGCACGTTTAATATTTAGTGGAGATGGAACACCATACCATTGCACGTACCGAGAAAGAATTGTTCCACAAGAACCATCCGTTGGCCATACGCCTGACGTAGCATAAGCACAGAAATCGGTTTTTAGGTCCAGCACGCCATTCAAAAGATCTTCAACTTGCTTCTTCAGTGAGCCTAGAAAAGCTGATTGCACAATCTCCCCTCTTTTAGTAGTTAATCTTCCGTTAGAGAGAGCTTCGTTATAAGCTAGAGCAATCTGCGATCAAAAAATTGAAAAATGAATAAAGTGGCCCGGGAGATTATACCACCAGTAGTTCAGGAACTTACAATAACACCTGCTGCTTGTCACTCCATGTAATGAAAAGCTTAATGGAATCTATGTAATGTTTAGATTAACAAGAGGTCCACTTCTAATGATTCTATCAATATGTTAGGTTTTCAAATGGTCTAATTGTAATGTCAGATAGGCTCCGTTAAATTTTCTGAAGCTGAATGCAGGACAGGTGATGTTATTGTAATTTCACAAACCAAAAAGTATATTTCTATAATTAGGTCAAGCCTCAGAGAATGTTGGGGTAATCATCCCAATAAGTTACAAAAACACCAGAATCTATACCATGAATTTCATAAAATCCATTGGATATCTCCACTCATTATCACAGATAAATCGTTTGCAAATTTAGATGCAATATGGTCTAACACTTTTACCTTCAAACTAGAAAGAGAGAGTGAGTCACTGGAAATGCAACTACCACAAACAACCGAATCCACCATACATCCAATTGTGGAGTATAGTGACAAATAAACCTGCACAATTTCAGAATATATATGTCCGTAAGGCTTATACGAGACAGACAAAACACTAAAAAGCTTCTATAGCAGGTATAAGTACTTGAACTTCAATATAAGGAACCACAAATAATTATTGACAGGGTTTGTGCTGCTAAGTTAAGAAAACATACCCCATTTTCCGATGTTACAATTTTGAAATCATTGGTACATAGTTCTAATAATATAGCTGAATTGATCTTCAAGTTCGAGACAAAGGTAATTTAGTTTTGTATCAGAGAGACACTTAAACATGACTAATTTAAATATTGCAACTTTTACAGCTTTACGATTTCCATTAATGTAATCTCCATGGAGGGAGAAGAATTTGCTTTGGGGGGTTCCTCAGATTTAGTGTTTGAAAGGTTGTAACCAGAAAATTATACAATAGGAATTCATTAATATCAGCAAAGATGAGATTACATTCCAACTCTAACAGACGACTACAGAGTTTACAGCGTAAGTAAAGAATCTAGGGTCTTGCCCTGTATTTGAGGGATTTATTTTATTTTGACAGGAAGTGAAAAAGGTAAAGCATGCTTTCCAACATCAGCAATCATACCATCAAATGTGAGATTACCTGTAACATTGCCGGTCTGTCCTTGCTCACACACTCAAATAACACTTGCAAGCAGAATTCCTTGAAGTCGAGCTCAGATCTGTAGAAAGATTTTGAAGAATGACCATCAAGTGGAATTCACGTCCTATACCAAGACCGTTTACTGATTACCATTGGACAACTAAATCCCGTGGCTTCGTCCAGGGAAATATGTTGAACGAAATTTGTTTGCATGATATATATTTATATAGTCACAGTGAGTTGCACTGTTGCAGTATAAAAGATTGTAAAGAAGCCAACTTGCCTGCTACTCCAGGATGAGTCACAAAAGAGTTGGGCAAAAGCAATTAAGCTTGGATCTGAAGAGAAAGTGCTAACCAACTGATCTACGGTGACTGCACCAGTGCACTCGGTGTTTGGAGTGCACGGTTTCGGTTGCGTCAGGGCACTCATCTACACAAAAGGCCATTTGCTGCACTCAGCCATCACAAGAAGTTCAGAAATGTAAATACATCATTTAACAGGGATGCAAACCTTGTGCATTGCACGTGATAGCAAAGATTGACTTCCTATCGGATCATCCACATAAGAACAAGCTCCAACTTTTCTTTTGACATATAGAACACCTGAATTAAATGGGTGGTGCTTGTCTCCAGAACTCCACCAAGGTTTTTCTGTAGAGGTACTATGATCAATGTAGTCAAAGCGCAACTAAAAATGCTGATTGCTAAAATGTGTAATGGTATCAGTCATACCTTTAGGACAAAGCTCAATAAGTTGAGGCCAGTACCGAGGACCACAGACACGAACAGCCTTCAACTGTGTAAACAAGAACAAGTAGGTTCATATAACCTCATTATCGACCACGAGAGCAAGTCAGTGATAATGGACATTGATGCATATGTGCACTCAACAGTGAGATGCCATATAAAGTAATAAATGGACAACAGTGTCAAAGTTGTCCCAATAAACCAACTGCTGGTCTAGAATTTAATGTATAGACCTACTACAATTACAAAAGTTCACTAAGAAGAGGCTCAACGAAAAGGATGGTATTTTGCATAACAGAGAGGATGGCTAGGACTTACAATAGCACGTTCTGGGAGACTGCAAGGAGTGACCTCACAGAAACTCGTTTCAGAATAGAGTTCGGTTTCCTTAATGGTAACTTCAAGAGGGACATAAACTGGTAAACCAGTGTCCACATCAACTGTTTGAATCCAGCGGGCCTCAGTTGCAAGAACATACAAATGCCTGAAGGCCTGTTATTTAGAGACAGTGAATATCAAAAGAATAGGACTTAATAAAGGACTCATTGCTCAGATTTTATGAAGATAATTACTAGTAATCATAATGGCAACCTCAGATGCTGTAAATTTGAAGAGATGAAATGGAGAAAGCAAAGAAATATAGGCAAATGCATCATGCAAGGCATATAGATGCTACAGTTCTCGCAGTAAATATTGCTACCAAGTAACCGTTTTTGTTTTTTTCAGTATTAATGTCATAAACTTATAAAGAACTATGACAAGTAGGAAAATATGAAAAATCTATACCTCATGCATCCTGAGAAAGAAAGCAATAAGATGTGGCATTTGCCAAGTAAAATAACACCAATAAACCTCACTATCATGCCTTCCACACACATCATGTGCATGTAGGCTTGCACGAGCAAACAACTATACAGATTTGTACATATTTGCACACAAATATGGATGAAAGTACAAACGTGCAAAAGTGCAGTTCCCTGGACAAAGATAACAACTCATTTGCAAAAGAAAAGTCGAAGCCAAAAAGCAAAGCAGCTTTACTTAAATCACATCCGTCTAATGAATATGCTGGGATTTAAGCTCAGCTGTCGCTTCGACTTATAGATCTGAACAAAAATGCAACTATCACTGTCCCTGGAACGTGAGTAGTAGACGTCAAGGATCATCTCATGGCTTACACCTATGATTAAGAGCTTCACAGAGAAGCTATCCTGCTACATAGAATAGAGTCAACCAGGGAGAAAAGACCTTCCTCTAAGTGGATATGTGAAGCTCACCACGAGAGCATCAAAACGTTTGGATTTTTAACGGCAAGCCCCCAAAGGAAGAAAACAATCTCAGTCTAATCAGGGAAGAAATGCAAGAGTCTTCAGCTCCCCGGTTGGTGGTGACCCATCTGATGGAATGGTAATTATAGTCTTTTCCTTCCTTTTTGAATTTTTTTTACTTGGCAAATTGATCTTCGAGCATGATGGTGTAAAATGGATTCATAGTCCACCAAAATAAATATGAAGTCATAAATTAAGTTAGCATCCTTGGGTAATATATGAATAATGATGAGATCAATATAACTGATCACCCAGTTCAAAGTCTAAGAGCAAGAATTTTCTTAAGATGATTCCTACCTATGTTTGGAAGAAGTGAAGAATTAGAAGAGGTAGTCAAGGAATAGATAAGAAGAAAAAGTATCTATTCTGGCAAATTTTTATGCAATCAAAATCAGTCAGCTGTGAGCGCTACATCCCAATATTATGAACCATTTTCCCACAAAGGGCTTAAGAAATTATCATGGGTTTGAATTTCATAAATTTAGGGAAATTCTAGACAAGAATAACTCTTAACGAATAAAAGTATGCAAGCAATGTCATAAATAATAAAGTAGATGAGTTCTGTATATTGCTTCACCTGGAGATGGCATCGATTGTCATTTGGTCCAGTAGGCAAACGTGGATAAAGTGTTAACAGCAAGGCAGCAATAGAACTGTTGCTAGTTGAAAACGTCCACATTCCACCCCCAAGGAACAAGAATCCGATTGCTAAGCTTACCTACATGGGATGTCAATATTTATGAACACTCACATCCAGTTATTAGATTGGTTGTGATAAAACAAATATAAAATATTGCTACCCATATATTTAAAATTAACATGATGTAAGACATGCTTCTTCTACAAATCACAATGAAACAGAGACAACTGAAAACAAAATTGGAATTTACTTTATTATCAATCAACGGAAAGTGTTACCTCCCTTCCTTTATAATGAGTTTAATCAGGCCGGGATTGGGATGCTCATGTGCGTTAAAACACGCACCCAACCCAGTTGTCCCGGTATGCCCACCCCTATATAATGGGAAGACAAGACACACTTCACCATAACTTATACAACAAATTCTAGACCATAGCAGCTGTTGAAACGTTTATTGAAACTCAGATTGGTAGTAGGGATTTAACATTTTAATCACCATACTTTCACATATACTTTCTATTATTTTCTACCACCTTGAAACTCAACATACTGATTACTAAAACTCCAAAAGGTAGTCAACTTTTAGTCTTTTTCAATACTGTAGGTAACTCAAATAGAAAGATCAGAAATCCAGTCTGAAGTATGGACCAACATTTATAGAAATGCCTAACGAAAGCGAGTACTCAGAACTCAGTCTTGAAGGGCTACAAGTATCAGGGAAATGTCTACTTTCACACGTCATTCGGCTAAGTAGACATGACCATCGGGGAAAGGTCTTGAAGGTAAGCAGAGATCCATGTTTTGCTCACTTACCGCCATTTGAGTTCCAAAACAAGCATGTCCATCAGCAGAGCTGCGATTGCGAAGAAATTTCAGGAATCTGAATGTCTGTAAATGACCAGATCCAGCCATTACCTGCATCCATAGGGGTCTTCTCAGTAATGCCTTGTTTGTTGAATCACACAAACGATGGTGAAATTCTTACAATAATCAACTGACCACACATAGAGAAAGAACAATCAGATGAAGGCATGTCTCCAATGTCCCACGGTCAACATAAGTGGATAGTCCCTTGGGCAAACCATTGCCATTGAAAGCACAAACAGGCTTTATCTGCAGAAGCAATAGTGAACTTCTTACAGTTGATAAATATAATATAAATGCAGTACATAACATCATTTCAAGACATACTTCATTTAGGAAGTAGACAGCATATTTGTAAAGCAACTCTTGTGCATTTCCATCCCTTCTACCAGCAAATCGCAGCCCTGCAAACATACATCTCTCCAGACTTAATATTTTTCACAAAGTTAATGAATCAATTATTAGAAGCAGAGCTTTTGCAAAATAAATAATACGGAAAATTTTAATTGTTCAGATCTACTTAAAGTCATAGTCACAAGGCATTGTGCCCACAAAGAAATATGACCCATTTTCCTGATTTAAAATGCAAGATCCCAACTCCAAAGACATGCCACAGAAACATGATTTCTTCAAAATGTGATCCTTAAGTAAAAAGCCTGTCCGAAGCATCTATAGAACTGCAGCCAGTAACTTAGGGAAAACAAAATTCTTTTGAAGATTACATATAGAAACTTCAACTTTACAGGAAATATCTGTAGTTAAAAGCAGCAGGCTAATAGTGCAAAACCTGTTGGTTCAATAATGTCTCAACACTAGACCAAGTTATCGAAGACCTCTAACTGCAGTAAAATGAACTCAAGTGTACCACAAGATACAATAAAGAAGAAGATAGATGAAAACTATTCATAGATAGAAATTTAGCTCCCAGGAATATGAAGCCTTAGCCACCAAAATAAATGGGGACAGGAGCACCGCAAGAGAGAACATTTTAGGTTGGCGCACTTTGCTTTCTTTTTCATTTATAGTTGTAATAGTCAAAGCTTCAGCGAGGTTCCTGTACAAATCTGTCTCAACGAAGGTAAAGTTGACTTGGGTATTGTGCAAGAAAGGTGCTTTTAAACCATGTAACGGTTGGTCTTGTTATGAAGGACTGCATACATCCAGGACGAGTGCTTAGACTAGACAAATGAACTACAAAAGAAAAGGATAGCTCAAGGAATTTCAGTTCACAAAATCGCAAAATAGTCTTTAGGCTAAGTTCTAGTGTCTCTTATCTCAGAAAGATGTGTTATTTCAGGTTAACATGGTAGGTCGAGTACCCTCCAATTACAAACAGCCATAGAACAAGTAGAATCCATGTTTGTCCATTTTGAGGAATGAATTCTCTTTGCAAATTTGGAAAGTTCAAAGCTAATACGTTGTTATAACATGACTGGGTATTTGTCACAAGCGAAAAGTTAGATATCACATCTGAAATTTACGGGAGCAAAATAAGAAACAAATACCATATTATGACTCTGATTTTCAGAAATGAGAACTATTTACCAAGAGAAATACATGCTCCAACCACTATATTTACATATGCTTGAACGAAAGCATCAGCATCCATCTCATATATATCATCCATCTCATTTCCAAGGCCCTTTACCCCACTTTTGACAACGTCAGGAATCTGTGACTCAATCCAGTCTTCTGAAGGCTGAATTCTGCACAACATTAGACTCGCATTAATCAAAATATAAGACATAGTAACTTAAAAACTTCCTCACCTCAATACGAACTGAAAAGTATACCTGCTCCACAGTATCAAATTCCGGGCAATGACACGAAGCAATATAAAATCAGGCCTTACAAACTGCAACTCAAACTGAGTTTGCGGAATTGACAGTCTCGACACTATCAGTTCTGACTCTGTCTGTTTAAATCACGCATCAAACCAAAAATTAGGAAATAAAATATGAAGTAATAAGATCATGTAATAACTTAGTAACATGGACAAAAGAAGTACCGAAAATATTTCATGCTACAAGTTACCTTCAAAAACATCAGCGCGAGAGCAATAATGGCTCCTGGTGCAGTAACATCAATATTGACAAGATTCCCCTCTATAATCTAGTAAAGCAAAGGCGCCGATATGTGAGAAACTATTGGAAAATAGAAACCAAATAAAACTTTTATAGGTAGCACCCATGAAACTGCCTACTACACATCACTAGAATAAAACTACACAACCTGTCCGGTACTTCGATTGTGCTCGTCAACAGATGATGAAAAGAGATGGAGTCTGTCCTGCAAACAATGTACCGTAGCGAGCAACAAAATTTCAAGACATCAACTTTGGCTAAACTTGACCATCACAGCTTGTTGCAGTATATGATTAAGATATGGCAGTACATACATTATGAAGTTCTTTGCCACCAATGTATTGAAACAACCGATCCACCAAGGTTTCTATGGAGCCAATAGCATCTTCACCATGACCTTCATCAAAAATAGGGGGAGTGTGTCTGAGCTAACACATAAAAATAGTTACCTGGATAACTTTGAAGACCATACCTAATGCAACAAGTCCTAGAGAAAATCCCGCTGAAACTGCGTAACCCTCTCTTTCAAGTACATTATCTCCTCCACTTCTGCGGCCTATTTCACTCTAGAAAAGAAGTTATACATATTACAAAAGGAGGACTGCAGTTATTCCTTATTATACAATGAAATATACATCATATAAGTACAAAACTATAAATAACAGAAAAAACAGTAACTTGCCTGTGCCCAGACAATACTTTAAGCAATAAAAAAGGCTTCCACTCCACATTTTTATAAAACAAGACCCATAAAACAGAAAACATTTATTCATATATCTGAATATTGGAAACAAGTATTTCTCAAACTTCTGGATTGATCCAAATCTTCTAATCTAAAGTTATGAAAGAAAACTGGTTTTAAAACTTAAACTATCATATAACACAAGCATAACCAGTAGAATATATGACAAAGAAATAACAGGATAAGGGAAAAACACAAATCAAGTGTCGCACCAACAAATTAGCATTAAAGTAACTGGTCTTGCCACCACATGTATTTGCATTTTTCTCTCCTTTTCAGCTTTTAAAGTGTTGGGATAAAAGTAGGACCTCAAACATAACGCATTAACCAGTATATCATCATGTAAACCACAAAAAACTGGAAGCCATCAGATTACCAGAAGAATTTGCATGGTTTGTGGGTGAGCTGATCCCTCGTAAAGAAGTCCCACAGAAATAAGTGCTGCTGACTGGAAATTTACAAACTTCGAGTTAAAATTCCTCCATACAAAAAGCACTTGAACCACCTAACTAGGAATTCCGTAATCAGACAATAAACCAAATTTATCTGCGCAACTTGACTGGTGTCATGTGAGATGCCATCCAGATTTCAGACGGTGAAGACACACATATAAAAAATAAAAAATGGAAAAAAAGGCACTCTTAAACAAGTGGAGCGACAGAAAAACACAGTAAACTTGTAAAACATTTGATAAGATGAAGGATTAATAAGAAAATATAAGAAGAGAACTTATAACATAATAAGCCCCAACATTTTATGGTTTAAAGAATCGCATATCCTAAAATTAAGATATGCAAAGAAAAACAGATGGCAAATGAAACATAAAACAATTATAGATGCAGTTCAAATCACCCCCCAGAATTCTCAGCAATACCTGTATAAGGGTCGGCAGTTCTAGTTCTGGGAAGGAAGACGGATGGCGGGCGGGCAAGTGTACGTATAGGGACTGCACAAAAGCAAAACAAATACATCAATATTCAATTGCTAACATAAGTTCAATAACAATATATTGTCATATACATCAGGTATAAAATGGTCACAAAGAAATAGAAGGGGGGGAGAGGGGGGGGAGAGGTGTTGAAGTTCAAAATCAAAATATATTTGCTGGGAGAGCTGGGAGACGAAAAACTTTGAAACTAAAATAAGGTAAGATATAACTTTTTTTCTTTTTCAAGGTTATTTTATAGCCTCATGAAACATTCAACATGCAGTTTTGCCTGCAACAAGCTTTGCAGCATTTTTATAGCCTTTTAACTTACCATATATTGAATAGACCTAATTAAAACAAAGGATGGAGTAAGTGCAGCAAATGCAAAGAAAGTGTTTCACTTATCAACTCAATCTTTTTCCTGAATATCAACTTTTAAAAATTCAGATTTAAGTCTCACCACATAAATTTTAATTTCAAGTTACAGCTCTTTGTCTAAGTATATTTAATTTCAAATTTTCAACTAGATACATCTTATGGTACTTCTACTGCTGCTTCTTGTCAATTCAAATTCAAGTTAACATTGAGCTATGATATATTCAAACAAATATAGATAAGGAAAAATGAATGAAGCACTTAAATCAAATTAGAGATTAACACGGTATATTTGTAAATTGAAAATTTGGAATAGAGCATTGGACACAATCCATTCAATACATACCAAGTTAGCAACTACGGCAAAACTAGTGCATAAAAACTCAAGCATCACATTGATAGTAATAAAAACAGTTACCCATATGGTTTTTATGTCAATTATTAATATGAAATTTGCAGTCAAATATTGCCCGCTTGAAAATCATCAACAAGTTGAAAAGATAAATATTTTACTAACATATATACATACTAAGTTACTAACTCGGCAAAAGAAAGTTTAAGACTTCCAAAAATAAAACAAGAGCTTAAAAAAATGGCTGGCTGCCACATACAATGAGAGGGGCGGAAGGGTTTAGATATTCAGAGAGGAAGAACCATGTCCCTGCATTTTACCTTTGAAATTGACGGCTGCATTGTTCCTCTATATGAAGCCGCAAGCCCTATCATTAACCCCACAGTGGTACTTTCATGTTCCTGTGAAGCAAAGATTTAGACAACAAAATATAGGGAAGGTTTAAGTTTTTGTTAACAGTATTACAAGGATGAAATGCACTAACAACAAAGTAGAGCAACAATTCAATGTGTGGATCAGGTTTAATGCTGGTGGACTTGAAGTGGGGGCAAGAGACAAGCTATCCATTACTTCTATAATTAAGCGTTAAGCCATGAACATTTATTTGACATATTTGCAACAACCCATTTATATCAATGCCTTCGTCCACCATGCAGAACATATGCAGAGTGAATGCGTGCAAAAAAATAGTATTTAACTTCAGTTTTATTTTGGAGGCAAACGACTTGCCAATAAGAATTTTTCAAATCCCATCCACCCAGGAACGAGTTAGTTCGTATTCCATTGAAAAGCATGGACAAGCTTACCAGCAACTGTAGAAACAAAGCAATGCACAATAAATGCCATTGCTGGAGAACAAATCAATAAGACAAAAGTCTTCAATATGCTATAAATTTGCAACTCTGTTTTGATATATCCCCCTATAACGCGCAGCTAATGTTCACACAGTCCCCCATAGTGGCATGTCAAGGAGTTAGTTCCTGTTTGAGGTATCTTTAAATCAAAATCTCCAATATGCTCTTGTTGGAAATAACAAAAGTAAATAGGGAATATGGAGAGATAGCATAGGGAA
>JACFYI010003535.1:498238-511288 GCA_014898755.1 Handroanthus guayacan | reverse complement strand
CATTCATAGTAAATCTCTATTCTTCTTCATGCATTTTCTCCATCTTTTCAAGAGCTCTAAATAATACCACTTATAATTTTGTAAATGTAGATAAAATAAGCACCTAATGTTCGAAAATTCTCCATAGTAGTATTTCAAGGAAATTATTCCCATCTGCCCATAATAGCATTTCAAGAAAATAATTTTCATTCGCAGTATCCTATCAATATTGCAATTTTATGTCCCCCCAACTCCTCCAGATGTTCTTATATAGCATCACAATCCAACTATTGCTGAAATGCTAACCTTATTTGGTTATAAATTATGCATACATTAACCTGTGAAGATGACCATCAGGTAGGCCAAAAACCACTGGATAAAAGAATACATAAAGAAAAAGTCCAGTGATTACATCTATAAGTTGGTCAGACCTAAAAGATCAATTCAATATCGCACAAAAAAATGAAAACCACGTTTCCCAGATGGATGTGATGACAAATCCAAAAAGCCAATTTGGAGGTTTCGTGAATGAAGAAAAAGAAATACTATAGTGACTAGATAAGGAGAAAATAAACATGCACGAGGTCATATGGTATCCGAGGATGGAGATAATTAACCTGTGAATAATATTGGAATATATCGGTAATAGTTAGGACACGAAGATGCCCATGCAAACCCAAAGCAAGAAGAAGCCCCGCATGAGTAACATTAGGCTCATCTGGTTTGTTATAAAGTATCCATGTTCTTGACATTTTTCCCTGCACACAGAAGTACACGATGCATCAAAAAGAAGTGAATGCAATAACTCATGCAAGGTCAAACGATGTTGTAAATAAGAGATGCTAACATGGATAAATTCACAATCCAGATGCAGAGCTCAGTCAATCATCATGCAGAAGTAAAGAAATTGGAAAGACTCGTCATTGATATGAACAAACATAGGTGGATAGAGAAGACAAGAAATATTGACATGATTGACTAATGCATTAGTTCATGTGTTAAAGTAGACCTGGAGAGGAGAGAGTCTCAGGCCAGCAGCAACAGCATTGTGAAATTCTGGCCAAGACTTAAGTTCTTGAATATTTCTGATGTTTGGGTCTAAATTAACCTGCATCATAGTTCATATTCTTGTAGAAGACCATGTTTCGATTAGCATAAATATAGCAACTAACCTATAATCTCAACAAGACATACCGTTGCATTTTGTTGTGCAGGCAACCGACCAGCCAAAACAAGCTTTGGAACAGTAAGTGCCTGCGGAAGAATTATTCAGACAATTGTATAAACGTCATGCCTATTTGGTTAATAATCCAAAAAAAAAGGTGTGTAATAAACAAGGCAATTTCCAGTTGTATGCTTGTAAACACAATTGACAAGTTAAGATGATAAGATACAAAGTAATAACCCACCTCCGTTAAGAGAGTACATATAGTACCCAGTGTAAATGCCCCCCGGCCAAATGGAAGAGCTGTAGTTCTTTGTGCAAGATGCCAGAGCTGTGTCTGCAAAAGGCATATCACGAATCCCAGTACATATTTGGTTAAAACCAAATCTTCAAGGATTAAGAACCAGAAATAATGTCTATTGCTATCACATTTTAAGTAAATATTGCTGTGTCAGGTAAGTTAAGGAGAAAAGAAGTGTGCTTAAAATTCTGAAACAAACAATCAGATTCAATGCAAATAAATGGGAGGAAAGAGCATAAAGGCAGGATTAAATTAAAGATTATGAAGTTGGCATGTAATATCTTCAGTAAACAACACATGAAACAACTCAAGTCTCTGGTTCAAATCAAATTCCATTTTATAAGATCTGCAAGATCGCTGTAAGGATAAAAAACAGGTCCGCAAATAACATCTGAACAGATGAGCATTAAAAATAGAAAAGAAAGGGATGGGTGTTCACATAGTTAAAATGCAGAGATCTTAAGACATGACAAATTATTTCCAGATAATGCATAGCTTGGTGGTTCTCATACTCAATAAGCTTGAAGAACATTGCAGGGAAAGAGTTAAACAATTCAATCCAGATTTACAAGAGACAAAATCATGGAACTTAGGTCTCCGTGTCTACAATGAATCTATATTTTTGATTGCTCAAGGAAATTTAGATTCATTTGATGATGTCCAAGGAAATATAGATGCATGACTCAGAAGGTAAAAACAAAATCCTATTATCACGTAACAAGGTCAAGGTCAAAACAGAAATTTAAAAATTGCAAATACAATATGTTTGAAACTCCATAGATGAAACCAACATATTTTCACCCTTCAATTTCTTTATTGAGTATAGAGAAAGTTACGTATCAAAAAGATAGAGTATAAAGAAAGTGAGAGTTGTCCTATAGATTTATTAGCCATAGCTTAAATCCCATCATAAACAAGTACAACATGATATACAAATGTCTATCATAACATGGCAATAGCAAGTGGCCAAACTGGTAAAGACCAGCATCAATTATGTTAGTAGTCTGACATCAATCAGGAAGAATAAAAATTTTGCCAAGTGAACAAAGCAATAGATACCTGTTGGAAGTCCTGGTCAGAAGCAGTAGGATTGACAGGTGTTTGAATAGCTACGGGTCTTGCAGAGCACAAAAGTCGTCTAACCTATGGAAATCACAGTTGAACAGTCATCCAAGATATCTATTAAAGCTACATACAAGCACGTTGAACTGGGTCTAGATCAACAACATAAAAGAATTCAACGCCTGCCATTGCACTTTTGCATGAATGAGATCAGATCTCCAGCATTTAGAACGGAACACTTACTTCAATCACATCAAAATGCTGAACAGTGAACAGTTGCCTTTCCAAAAAAAAAAAAAAATTCTGGAATTTCTAGATGGATAAAGAGAGCACAAGAAGTAAAGAACATTGAAAAAACATAATTTATTTAAGTAGCAGAAAATTCGGTTAAACATATATATTTATATACATATAATGCAGTGAAATCGTCTTAATTCCAGGCCAGAATGTAATCATGTATTAGATACCTCTAAGGCCATGTTCTGCATGATGCAGCACAGCAAGTGATAAAGCATGTAAATTTCCGGAAGAAGGTGAATCAAAGTTAATGTACACATCCAGAAAGCAAAGTTTACATAACAATTCTTGTTGGAGTCAAATATGGCAATATCTTAACTTCTTTCTTCAACAAAGTTCACATAACTATTATTGTTGGAGCCGAATATCATTAACTTCTTTCTTTAACACTAAGAAAGCATATATAAGCATCAACCATCCAAACAAACAGAAAAGGATCTGGGGGTGATATAGTTGCAGATCATGAAATAGAAAGCATCCGTTGTACCTCAAGATTAATCTTAACTAAAAGAACTATAAAAGAGTAATCTTAACTAAAAGAACTGTAAAAGAGTAATCTCAACTAAAAGAACTATAAAAGAGTAACCTTAACTAAAAGAACTATAAAAGAACTATAAAAGACCCTTAGAGCAATTGTTAGCTAGAAGTGCACCTCATTAAGCCGCAGGTCACGACCATAGCGTAATTGTGTGCTAGAGTTGAAAATATGCTCCATTCCATCTGTCACAGATCCCTCGAAAGTGTCTACATCCTCTAGCTTGGTACTGTCCATTTCAAGTGTATCAGAAACTGAGGAGGGTATGGTCACTGGACGAAGGGGTAACATATACGGCGTAGACACCGAAATCAAATTTGACTTCGTAAAATCAAGTTCAACGAATTTTGTTGCATCTCTCAAATGCAGCAATGCTAAATCTTCACGACCAAGTAGCACATAAGCAGCAGCAGGCCAATTTGTTGGAGGAGACTCACGGCACATGTCAATTGCCTAAGCAACACATAACAAACATTTGATGAAATCCAATATTGCATGTCTCAAGACAATTATATAACTGACGATAAGAGAGGACCAATATAAGCATCATCAATCACGGAATGTAAACGGAAAAACTCTAATGCATATGAGTCATTACTCAGGGCTTTTTATGTCATTATACAAACTGTTAGAGATATGGGATGTTGTAATGCATATATCGTCTCCACGACCTAATTCTTTTAGATGAGATGATCATGGTATTAAAATCAGGCCAAGAAGGAGACCCTGGATCAAATCTCACCAGCACTATTTTAAAAAGAATTTAGCATGCTGGACACTAAATTAAGCTGCGTGGGCATTCATTAGGCCAAAACATACTGACTACTATTTATGCTAAGACGGCAAACATAAGGTAACATTAGATGCAAAAGATTTCAATTAAACTTGGTATAAAAGCACTGCTATGAGGCATCAACTTACATGCCTCAGTGGAAGAGAGACACCAGCTGGCAGCAAGTCTAAGTGTTGCAAGCCAAATTTTTCACCAACCATTGCCAAAACTGTTAGCTCTTCTCGAGAATGATATAATCCAGGAGCAATGTTACAAGTGATACCAGACAACAGCCTCTTTTCTGATTGGTCTGCACCACACAAGAGACTGTAGAAAGAAACTATCTTCCGGGCCCAGTTCACAACAGAAGTTCCATCTTTGCAGATTAGAAGTGGAAGATCAGAAATATTGGCAGAATGACATCCATGCTGCAAGCAGCTTTCAAGCCATCTGAATAAACTAGGAGGAGTTCTTGGGGTAACCAAGTACTGAGACGTCTTAAAGTCTTTCAGAAGCCCAGGAAAGTCACGCTTATAATAATCCAAGTAGCTCATTTCATGCAAGAAATCAGCAATATCACATAAAAGAATTACCAGAAGGCCCAAGTCCCTACAGAAAGAGAACTTTTATATCATCAAAATGCAGAAAGAATTGATAAAAAACAGAGAACACAAATAGCAAAAAGAACCCTGTCAACCAAATTCTATTAATACATTAAACAGAAGCAGCGACCTTTGGGAAGAAGCAACAATTAAACTCCAGACAATCAACAAATGCATTCATGTTGTATCCTATTTCTTTATTTTGGTCTTTATGATGTTTTACAATGATATACAATCATGGGAATAATATTCGTAATAAACATTATTTCAGTTTTGCCCCTCAAATTCCATTGGCCACGGAAAAAGGAAGGAAGGCTTCTCATTACAGTAATATTCCATCTATTCTCATTCGTAAAATATCATCTCAAATTCATTGACAGGTCATGAACTGCCAGCTGGGTTTTGATTCCTTTCTTTCCCTTTTGTGAATTTCATCCCAGGGACAATCCAGACAAGATTTACCTTATTTGACAGACACAAATATGACTTTTGTTGACCACCACATCCATATCTTATTATCATCAAAACTCCCATTTAAAGGAAAATTAGGATAGAGGTAACAAGTAAGTTATCCTGGTTTCTCCAGTCAACAACTTAACCGTGTCATCATCTACAACATTTGCATTGTCTACAATCCCATCCAACGTTGCGGAAAGGGTTGGGATAGCACTAGGATTAAGTTGAATGGAAATATTGGTACGAACATAGTACCTTCACATTCATTTTTTGTGCTATACATATGTATAGTTCTGGGATTGATAAGGTTGAAAAGATGTCCATAGCCTTTAACTGGAAAAAGAACCACCTTACTTCAGTTTTTTACCATTGCAGGAAAGTTAGTTTTCCTCTTCCTGTGAAGCCCTAGATTCAGGGCCTTCCCCGGGTCAAAAACTTAGGAGAAAAGACACATTTATCCAGGGTGTCAAAAGGCGATTAGCAGAAAAGCAAAAAGCAGTTTCGGCCTGAGAAGTAAAAGAAAACTACATCCTTCTTTATTACTAAGATGGACAGTATTATGCAGAAAAAAAGTCTCAGGTGTTGCCATGTTCCATGAAAAGAAATACTCAAAGATGAATTCCTTTTCTGTTGGTTCTAATGATTTTAGATGTATAGAAAAAACGAAAAATCAAAGTTTATCTGATGGAAAAGTTGCCCATCTGATCATAGAAACTCAATATAGACAGTACCTTAGAGTGCCCTTATACCTTAGAGTGCCCTTATATATGTATATATATGGGGCCAAAGATCCAATTTCTTATGCTTTTAAGTCAATATTGGGTTCAAATGCATACTTTTCTAGTGAACTTTAAGGCTAATCAGACACAGGGAATTTCTGCTGGCAGCAATGGCAAGATACAGACAGGCTTTATATGCATGACAGAGTTATGCGCTCTTTCCACAGATCAATTGTGTTAAAATTAGAATAACAATCAACACAAAATGCATAGCTTCGTTGACATTGATAAAGAACGTAATAAAAACAAGTCCAGACATTACACCTCTTACGGAGATTGTCAAGCTTAAGTGTTTCATATACTGCATGCAATGAATCCAATGTTTCAGTCAGCAATTTCAGGTAGAAGGTTTCCTCAGTATTCTGGATGTCAGCTACAACAGCACCAGATGAATCTAATCTCTGGAAGTCAGATGCCAATCCAGGAAAAGCACCAGCAACATAATTATTCCTCAAATATTGCTTATTATATTTGCTCTGGATGAGAAACTCCCAAGATGAAAGTGAAACTGAATCTGATGATGATTGAGGGGCTTTATTGGGCTTCCTACACATTTTTGTTATCACATTACAGAAGGACTCCCATTCTGAATCAGCACTGGAATTTGCCTTGACTAAATAAGTTGAATCATCACCGCCCCATAGAAGGCCAAGGAAGTTATTATACAAACCAGGACTAAGTCCTTCTGACATTGCCGTGATACAATCATTAGTTAGAGACGATGAAGGACCACGTCGCAATGTACATCTGTAATTCTAAAACAGGAAAGACAAAAGGTTAGCATCATTATTGTGATAGATTGCTATAACGGCAAAAAGATTCAATTAAAACGAATAATCACTTGGACATGAAACAATAATGGTAGATAGACAAATAGAATTTGTTCTCTGATTGTGTTTCTGTAATCTGTTTTCTTTTCTTTGTTATTTATGCCCAGGTGTCCAGCGAATATTGTTATCTTCCACGTCACAAACAGAAACGTAACATTGATCAACAAAGATCAAAGCCAGCCCATATGTCACTTTCTCCAAATTCCTTTTCTTTATAAGACAGAGCATAAGCTAGAAGAGTACAAAAAGAATATCTTGCATATTTATGTAAATAAGATAACTACACCAGAAATCTCCTGCCAGAATTCTGTGACTACAGGTATCAAATTTTAGGTCTCATACAAGTACTTCGCGTGAGAAAGGCATATATGTATTTGCATGCGTACCTGTCCATTGTTCAAAACTAAGTTGACGCGCCCTTCTACAGCATCAGCTAAATCCACAATTTTCAGATCATGTATGGTGTTGTCAGTCCCTGAAAGCTTGATTCTGCTCAAAAGCTTTTCTTTACCCAGAGGAGAAGGCATAAAGTATTTACACAAGCATAGCCTCCCTGACTGCAGTTATAAAGGGCCGTCCAATTAACAAACTCAAAAGCACAGATTTACAAAAAGGTAAAACATAGCATACACTAAAAACATGATCTCATGTTGCTTAAATTTCACTCAAATTATCTGTGATTCACAAAAGAGAAATACAGTAACATAACAAACATAGAGTTTTGACTTCAGAGAATATGAAAAATATTATTTATCCATTATGCAGCAGAAATTGATGTTACAGGTGAGAAAAATCAACTTCTTAAGAGCTGGTACGTGCAAGATAGCAAAAATGAAATCATGTAAACAAAATAAATCATCTGGTGCATATGGAGATAGTTTATTGAGAACAATAAGCTGAAAGTCTAAGCAACTCACATAGAGAAGAAGTGTGTTTTCTGGAGTCAAAGCAATGATATCCTTCTGGGGAAGTTGGCCTACTTTCGCTCTGCATAAGTCATCATTGGGGTCAAATCATTGCACATATTAGGAACAATCAAAATTAAAATGAAATGATGTAAATATACTTAGGCCGAGTAACAGAAACAGCCGCAGCAGCAATTGCTGATATGCTCCAGCTCATGTCAGGCTTAATATCATAGATTGTCTCATTATTTATTTCCAGACTCTGAAGTCGTAAAGATAACAACTTCTTTTGTTCTTGGAGAAGAAAACATATGATAGGTATAACATCATCATCGGTCGCCAAAAAAACCTGATGAAATTCATTAAAAACCAAAGAAGTTGAAGGAAACAATGGGAGAAGTGAATGAGGTGCTTGACTTGTAATATGATGCTATTACAGTACAAATAGTGACATTTGGAAAACTCAAAAAGATATATGCTGAAAATACATAGATATTATTCAAGGAAAGACTTTGAGAACTGCCCATTAGTGTCATAAGAAGTTCAACTATGCCAGGAGTGTCATATCCCGCCATAAAAGAACTTCCAAAACTAAATCCTACACTCTAACCATGCCACAATTAATCCTAACCAACCAGAAATATAATTGAAGTAGTACTCTGGTGGACCGGAATACAAGCCATCAGTTTATCCATCACCCACATTCCCCAAATCAAATAAGGCCTGATGATATCACTACTAGAAAGGCTCCCGAAGCATGGTGTTCCCATGATTAATTGTGAATCTCAAAATTTTCTTCATCAAAGAAGCATAATAAAGACTGAGCTGAACTGAATCCGGAAGGCACCAAAAGAACCTAATAAGTTCGGCACCTTACTGGCAGCAGTCTGTGAAACCTTCCCCTGCCATATCCTTCGGAAAAAATGCTTTGCTGACACTCCAGGAGCAAATACATCAGATGACTTTGAATTTGCCATTTCAAGGTTGGAATTATTAACCTCTACCATCCAAAGCGAGTGTTGCATCTTTCCTACAATGCGTATAGTCATGCATCTTCTCTTAATCGATATATCCAAAAAAAGTAGAAAATTGACTGCATTTACCTTTGTTATATGATGCCATCAGAGGCAGACAATCACTAGTCCAAATCGTTCTTTCATCAAATTCCCACATCAGATTCAACTTCCCTCTTTCCTCAATATAAGTTATCTAAGGAGCCACATATATATATAATTAACATCAATAAACATAAAACTGAAACTTTTTAACATAAAACAATGATAAGAAACATGATGTAATGTGATTAACATATAAAGAAAATACAAAATCTCCCAGAATGATCCCCCCCCCCGGGCCCCCAACAAAAAAGAAAAGAAAAAACAAACAAACAAACAAAAAATGTTAAATCAGTACCTGAGGATCCTCTAAGGGATCCTTTAATATCAGATGGGAGGATATTGATGTTCCATCACTTCTTGTACTATAATCAGGTATATGAGGTGCAGTATAATTATGTTGAGGACTATACCCAACATCCCTTTTCTGGCGGAAGACATCACGAGCGCTTAAAAACGGGCTTGAAGATGATAATGAAATGTTAGTTAGTAAGCTGCTTTCAGATGCCCGCTGGAGAAGTAAACCAAAGGGAAGAGGCCATATTGATGTGATGGCATGAGGGAGTGGAACAGAAACCACTTCACCTGTAGAAGATCAGCCTCAAAAGTCCTCATCAAAAACTAAAGAAAGCATCAAGGTGGAGATGGAGCATAAAGACTAACCGTTGACCAAGGAAATAAAAGAAAAAAAGAGAGACATCAAACATTTTGATTTTTGACTTTCCAATTTTTCATTTCAGGCCCTCCGTGTCCAAATCAACACGGTAGTCCACTGAGTTCTAACATTATCACAACATGGCCCAATTTATAGAAATTCATGTAATCAAAAGACCGAAAAATGAGAAATAACACCACACTGTGGCTAAATTGTAACTGAGATACGAACAACAAGAAGGAATTTGCACTTTCTAAAAGGAAAATTATCCCTAAGGTCATTTACACAAGGAGAAAAATATTGGTCACGGTCAATCTTGTCCAGCCTGGGTGACCATGCACACGCTAGAGATGTTGTAGAAAAAACTCGAAGAGGCAAATACTTAACTAACCTGCTATGCCATAGATAGTTAATCTATCAACTTGAAGAACACAAAGCAAGGCTTCAGACATATCACCCATCCGGCACCAACATACCTGCAATTTTTGAACATGAACCTGATCGTCCAACTCAGGAAAATGGGGCAATAATACAAATAAAGCTCATATGTGAGACAAGCAAGAATAAATTACCTCTTTGCCTTTCAAGATCTCATTTTGGTGAGAGAAAATAGAGTTTTGCAGATAAGAATCATGAATCTCCAATTAACCAATAGGCTATAAAATATTAAATATTCAGTTCTTCTTGGCATTTTACATAGGATGTAAAAGTTTTAACAAAATTGGACATTCACATTTTCTTGCATCTTCTTATACACTCTACCAAGTTAGCCACCATAGAATCTGTTTCACATGGAAAAGGGTAACATACAGAAGTAGCACCACCAAACAGACTCCAGTTTCGTAAACAAACAATAGAGTCTTTGGGGATTATAAATGTAAGGAAATAAGGACAAAAATAATGTTCCAGTGATCAGGTTTCAACTTTTGAGCATTTTGTTACATCCTCAAGTACGTGAAAGAAAGCGGTAAACTTTAAGCCCATCGATGCACAATCAAGTGGGCAACCAATACCAGAATTGCGAGAAGATGCATCCAGAAATAACGAAAAGAATGCAGAAAGCAAGAAAGAGAAAATCTTGGCATGATACATTAAATCCAAAGAAGCAATGGGTAAATGAACAAAGTCACAAGGATACTCTGGACTCAAGAAAAGGTGTCATGTGGTTAACCGTGAATGCTCAGGATGAATAAAATTCTTTTAAAATTTCTTGGTATATTTTGATGCTCTCTATAAGATTTAGCATAGCACTCTGGGGACCCCTTGAAGAAAGGACAAAAGCTGAAAAGAAAAGGTTTAAGAGGTGCATCTAAATTGAACCACGTCATCTGATGGTGTGAATACGTTTCATATCCTTTTATTTGGAGGATATATCAGCAAAACAATGAAATCAAACTCAAAAGGGAAATAATAAACTAAATTCAGCTCAGGGATATTTCCAAGTCAATTCAAACGACTACATATGAGCAAATAAACTTGAAGTTCTATTACCCAAAGATACATACAACAACTCAGCAGTGATCAACAGAATACATAACAATGCACTGGCATATATAGGAGAAACAAGTGCAAAAGGCAAAACGAACTAGTTTTCCAAGGCAAAGAAAACCAGACATTTAATTTTTAAAACCTCAAATCACCTTGATGACTTTGGAGGGTAATGTAAACCTCTTATAAACTCTAGGGCCTGTACTCCATATGATTCTGCCAAATTTCCAATTGTGCTGAGTTAATATATTTGATCTCATACATCTTAAATTCTAAAAATTTCCAACAAAACTGAAGAACATAAAGTTCAATTTCTTTTGATCCACATAAAGTAGAAATGGTCCAGGATTCATAACACTTTTTTGGATTCATAACACTTTTTTCTCATTCACATTAAGAATAGACATTCAAAGGTGACATATCCAATTCCAAATAATAATGATTCACGTTTGCAATCAAAAAATTGAGGATGCAAAACCTTGCTAACTAAGTTGTAGTTCTTGAAGTCAAAAATAAGATCTTTTCATGCATTTCAGCATAATGAAAGAAAAGCTCAATATTTTAGCCTCGTATGATCATCATTTTCTAGCATTTGGACATGAGTGTAGATCTCCCTCTTATTAATAACTTCATCACCAATCAAGAAAATTGCTTTCATGTTTTTTTCATAAAATCCAACCCGAGACATCAAAAGGATTCAAACTTTCACAAACTAATCAAAAGAGTTGCCAATTCCCTCCAACAAAAAGTACATGGCTCCAATTAGGCAACAGTTTGCGTGCCACCAACTCAACTTTCATGACTTCACAATATCGTCACCCTCAAAGACCCAAAATTTCGAAAATTCAAGACATCACAATCAACCATTTTACAATTGCCGGGCTTACCTATTTCCTCTAATGAAAATTTCGTGATCACTACTCTCACCAGACAATGCTGAAGTCGAACCATCATCAAGCTCGTCAGCCTCATCTCGCTGTTTGGCGAAGTTGGGATCAAAAAGAAAATAACGATACTCGTCGTCAGAGAGCTTGCCGCCGTCCGATGCTTCGGCGGTCAGTCCGAACGGCCTGAACTCGCTCAGAACTGTGAGCTCTCTAACACCGCCGCTGGGCATTTTTCGGAGTCGAACCTGTGAGTGAGGAGGTTCGGAATATCTCCCGCTCTTTTTTTCGTTTTTGGAATTCAAGAAGGATGACAGTCAAGTGTAGTAGAACCCTAGCGCAGTGCTCAAATTTTCGGGCACCCGGGCCCGATTGTATCTGGATTATTTTCAATTTTTTTTCACGTGATTTTCCTGAGATACAATGGAGAAAATTGAAATACCATTTGCAGATCAATTTTTTTTAATTTGCAAAATAATTTAAAAAAAAACACAAAATGAAACACCCACCCCATACCCCCACCTGCACGCCCAATAACCACCCTCCTCCCCCATCGAACATTTTCACATTTTCTTTCTCTCTCTAGACTTTTTCTCTCTCTAAACTCTCTCAAACAAAAACGCAAAATTTCGTTAAATTTTTAACATTTCTTCTTAGTTTTACAAAAGTAATGATTTGTAGTTGCAAACATTAAGATTTTAGCTGAAAAAATGGTCCAAATCGTTCGATTGAACGGGAAAATCCAAAAAAAAAAGGGAGGAGGGACTTTGCCCGCGACAGACGGAGGCGAAGGGCAATTGCACCCGCTGACGGCGTGATTTCATCATGCCGCCGCCCATGGCGGGCGCAAGATTGGAAAGATCACGCCCGTCGCAAGCGTGAGACCAAAAAAAAAAAAAAAATTTCGCCTGTCGCGAGCGTAATTGTGGCGGGCGTCGATTTCGCCCGCGAAGGGCATAATCTTCATTTTAAATTTTTTTTTAATATATATATTAAATTTTTCAAGGGGTGCCTTTTGCAGAACATAAATTACTAACGCAGAGCAATTGAAAATTTATTATAGAAATACTCACCCCCTAAACTCTTTATTTTTGAAATTTTATTACATTCCAATGTAACATTACAAAATTTTCAACATTTATAATATGAATGACTTAGATTTTTAGCAAAATTTTTCTAACAGTGAGATAAAAGAGTTATTTTTGAAGCAAAACGAAAAAAAAAA
>JACFYI010003535.1:481592-494588 GCA_014898755.1 Handroanthus guayacan | reverse complement strand
GGGAATATTCGATCTAATGCCTTCATGAGTCCTAACTCTTTGTCCGTAACAATATAGCTGGGTAGGATGCTGCCATCAAAAATATGATTTAAATTATTCAAAATCCAGCTATAATGCTCCTCCGATTCATTTCTCATGAAAGCAACTACTACGTTAAAATTCTTTCCCATTGAAATCACTCCAATAATCTCCAATAGAGACATCTTATACCTATTACAAATATATTTAAATATTAAATAGTTGCATGCAAATCATGCAAAAATAAATTATTAACAAATAAATTTAATAGCACGAGTTCAGTACCTATTAGTCTTATACATTGTATCCATCAGCAATACGTATGAAAATACTCTAGCAGCTCGATGAATCGTGGATGGGCAAACATAAGATCAATTATTTCATTGTCTATCGAATTGACGCGATACCATTGTAAGTATTCATTTTGAGTAATATTATGCATGAGATATTGGACCACTATACGCTCACCCAGGGCTTTTACCTTCATTTTATTTCAGGCATTATATATATGCTTCAAAAAAGTTTGAATAGTAGGGTCTTTTCACCTAAGGTGATCCAGAATTTCCTTTGATTTAACGTGACTTTTATTCAATATTTTTGTAATTTCATACTACTCTTGGGTCAGTCTACTCACCATTGAATGCCCATGGTGATACGTTGCTGGAGGGTGATTATGCTTTCCATTTGATACTGATATTCGCCACACATTCTCACTCTCCATGTGTCCTGTCAATATAAAAGGGCATTTGCATTTTTTCGTCCCAGTAAATTTTCAGCTCTCCACATCTATACGTGCTCGAATCACCCTTCTTTTACCATACCTCTCGTATGAGATATATATTTCGTTTACGTGAAGACTGTACAATTAAAAATATATTGTGCTTTCGAGCATTAGACTTGGCCCATTCCTTCAATTCGTTTTTGCTGCCAAATGTTTGAGAAGTTATAAAATAAGCGCTGTAATCCACTTTTTCAAATATTTCTATATACTGCATATTGTACCATGAATTGGTAAGACATTTAAAGCAAATAAAATAAAAAAATTCTTGAAACATAAAATTCGCGATTAAAAAGTAATTTTTTTTTTAATTATTGCGCTTGCGATAGACGCGATAATCACTGAATTGCGCACATGGCAGGCGCAACTCACTAAAGATCGCGCCCACCATGGGCACAATTTAATTTAATTTTTTTTTTGGTTTTCTTTATTTTCGCCTTGTCTACGTGCAATTTGTCTATTTTTGCGCCTCCCACGGGCGCAATATTATTGTTCTGCAGGCCCATGGGAGGCACAATTTAAAAAAAATTAAAAAATTGATTTCTCATTTTTTTCTATTTTTATTTCAAATTCAATTTTTTACCTCACTACTAGAAGAATTTTGCTCGTAATTTAACTCACTCATGTTAAAAATGTTGAAATTTATGCTATTTTACTATTAAATGCACTAAATTTTCAAAAAATTCTCATTTATAAGGGGTGGCGATTTCTATAAAAAAATTTTAATTACTCTGCATTAGTAATTTACGCTCTGCATTTAGCACCCCCTACGGAAAATTCTATTTTCAGCCCCACGCCTTTAGTCAATTAGTCCTTTGCAAATTTGGTTACACAATTTTTAGGACTCGTTTACTTTGAGAATTGGTTAATTAGAGGTTTGGTTTATGAATATTCTGAATGATGATTTAGATAGGCAAGTTTGAATTTAGTGATATGTGTACTTTAATGGTTTAAAATGGTTTAATTAAACTAAATTAATTAAGGCACTTATTTCAATGGTTTGGTATAAAGTGGTTCAGTTTGTTTTTCTACCTGATGAAGTATCGGAGGTCTAATTAGAGTGAGAAATGATAAACCAAATAATTAATAGCACTCAATATTAATTAGACCCAAAATACTTGTATTATAAAATAATATTTTCACTATAACAGCACAAGGTCACAGTGATATTACAAATTTTGCCATAGAGATGGCAATTTTACCCGTTTTAGCGGATACCCGCGGAGATTTACCCATTTATAATGGGTATGGGGGGCAAAATTGTATCCACGGGGATGAGATGGGGATTTTTTTCCCTCCCGCTTATTATGTGGGGCGGGGACGAGGATCACAGTCCCCGTACCCGTGGGTACCAGCCCCCGTACCCGTGGGTACCAGCCCCCATTTATTTATATATAATTACTACTATATCTCTAAATATATAATACACACACACACACACACACTAAATATAATGTATATATTCCCTGTTTATTTATATATAATTACTATTATATCCTCAATTTATGTTTGCTAACTATGTTGAACTCCTTTATATCTTTTTATTGAAATACTTTACATTATTAAATAATTTACAATTTTATCATTAAACAAATTCAATTAAAATAATTTTTTAAAATTATCAAAATAAAAATCTTAATTTGTTAATGGGTACCCGCAAATATCCGCGGGGATTGAATTCCTCACCACGGGTATCCATTCTAAATCCCCACAAGTAATGAGGCAGGGACAGGGGTTAGTTTATCTTTGCGGGCCGGGGGATGGGGAGGCACTCCCCGCCCCCGCCCTACCCCGTTGACATCCCTATTTTGCCACCACATCCACAGTGACATAAAGGGGTATTTATAAATGCCAAATTGTACTGTTTACGTGAGGACATGTGGCATCATCTCAAGTAATTACAAGATATTCATCTACGGCTATTATTCCGAGTCATGTTCTGGTATCCTCCAGGGTCAAAGTCTGGTCGACCCATATTTCGAGACTGGAGTTGTGGGGTCGATTCAGGTCGAACCAAATATATTCATCAGGTGGAGGTCGGTCATGATAGGGCCCCTACCTCTATCTAGGCACTTCTTCTCGGGCTTTGGTACTTAGGTATTTTCTCATTTGTCCCACATCATTACTCGCTAAACTCCGCAAGTGAATGTGAGGTCATGCCATTTGGGGAGTTGTAAAGTCTTAATCTCGTCCTTCCATTTTGATGATTTGGCAAAATGTCATCTATTGATTTTTCCCACACGACCATAAATAGGGACAAGACTAATTCATTCTCATCCCAACTTTTATACTTGAAGCCTAGATTGAGATAGCAGTAACCTCTGCCATATTCTTCTTCACTGCCTCATAGAGCTGAATCTTGAGCTTTTCTTGTTCTTTGATAATAGTCACGACCTCCTATTTCCATGTCGCAGATCTGACTTCACTAATAGATTAGGGGGTTCATCTTCATATGATTCTTCAACTTCAAGTTCATCTTCTCGAGCTCTATATCTAATAGTGTGTTGTCCATACAATCACATTCAGACCTTAATACTTAGGCTGTTGATGATGAGGTTATTGTCCATGGACCTTGAGTACTTGATAAAAGTTTCTCTTTGAGGAGCCATAATTTTGAGTTTAGCTGGTTATAGGCTAACATGGATAATTAATCATTATGGGATCTCCCCAGACTATGACGTTATTATGCCAAGTCTTGAGGATTGGATGCATCTTCCTCCTACTAGGTGCATAACTTTATATATAGGGACCTTAGAGGCCCATCTTAAACTTTTTTGATAGAACTTGCTGAAGAGATCCGTAAGTGCTTAACTATATGTTCAGCACAAACTTCTTCCCCACTCTTTCCACCATATTACAGGTTTCATCATGGTCATGTGACACTTAGGACAGGATCCCTTATTTGCTCATTTTGGGCTCTTTACCATTTGAACTCTTCTAATTATGTCAAGGATGGGTTGTTATCTTAGCCGAAGAGAAAGAAGATGTCGATGAACTTGATCCTTTTGTGGCTTTAATCTTTTGCAAATAACATATGATCTTTTCTAGGTTTTCAAGGTCTTGGTGACCTCGAGCACTTATCTTTTTCAGATAAGATTTAGAATAGATCTTTTCCAAATCTTGAGGTCAAAATGACCTTGATTTATTAGTTTTTTCAAATTAAATTTGGAATTAATCTATTTCAAATTTTGATGTCATGGTGACCTTGAGCACTTACCTTTGTCAAATAAGATTTAGAATAGATCTTTTCTAAATCTTGAGGTCGAAATGACCTCGATTATTATTTTTTTCAGATAAAATTTGGAATAAATCTTTTTTAGATTTTGACGTCATGGTGACCTTGAGCACTTATCTTTTTCAGATAAGATTTAGAATAGATTTTTTCTAGATCTTGAGGTCGAAAAGGCCTCGATTTATTATTTTGTTAAGATAAAATTTGAAATTAATCTTTTTCAGGTTTTGATGTCATGATAACCAAAAGATATCTTTTTCAAATAAGATTTAGAATAGATCTTTTTTAGATTTTGAGGTCGAAATGACCTTGACTTATATTTTTTTCATATAAAATTTGGAATTAATCCTTTTCAGATTTTGATGTCATTGTGACCTCAAGCGCTTATCTTTTTCAGATAAGATTTAGAATAGATCTTTTTCAAATCTTGAGATCGAAATGACCTCAATTTATTATCTTTTTCAAATAAAATTTGGAATTAATCTTTTTCAAATTTTAAGGTCATGGTGACCTCGAGCACCTATCTTTTTTAGATAAGATTTAGAATAGATCTTTCCTAGATCTTGAGGCCGAAATGACCTCGATTTATTATTTTTTTCAGATTTTGATGTCATGATGACCTTAAGCACTTATCTCTTTTCAGATGAGATTTAAAATAGATCTTTTTCAGATTTTAGATCGAAAGGACCTCGATTTATTATCTTTTTTAGATAAAGTTTGGAATTAATCTTTTTCAAATTTTGACGTCATGATGATCTTAAGTACTTATCTTTTTCACATATGATCTAGAATAGATCTTTTTCAGATTCTGAGGTCGAAATGACCTCGATTTATTATATTTTTCAGATAAAATTTGAAATTAATCTTTTTCAGATTTTAAGGTCATGATGACCTCGAGCACTTATCTTTTTCAAATAAGATTTAGAATAGATCTTTTCCAGATCCTGAGATCAAAATGACCTTGATTTATTATTTTTTCAGATAAAATTTGAAATTAATCTTTTTCAGATTTTGATGCCATAGTGACCTTAAGCACTTATCTTTTTTAGATAAGACTTAGAATAGATCTTTTTCAGATCTTGAGGTCCAAATGACCTAGATTAATTATCTTTTTCAGATAAAATTTGGAATTAATCTTTTTCAGAATTTGAGGTCATTGTGACCTCGAGCACTTGTTTTAAATAAGCTTTAGAATAGATCTTTTCTAGATCTTAAGGCGAATGACCTCGATTTATTATTTTTTTTAAGATAAAATTTGGAATTAATCTTTTTCAAAGTTTGACGTCATGGTGACCTCAAGCACTTATCTTTTTCAAATGATTTAGAATAGATCTTTTTCAGATCTTAAGGTCGAAAGGACCTCGATTTATTATCTTTTTCAGATAAAGTTCGGAATTAATCTTTTTCAGATTTTGACATCATGATGACCTTAAGCACTTATCTTTTTCAGATAGGATTTAAAATAGATCTTTTTCAAATTTTGAGGTCGAAATAACCTCAATTTATTATCTTTTTCAGATGAAATTTGGAATTAATTTTTTTCAGATTTTAAGGTCATGGTGACCTCGAACACTTATCTTTTTTAGAGAAGATTTAGAATAGATCTTTTCCAGATCTTGAGATCGAAATAACCTCGATTTATTATTTTTTCAGATATAATTTGAAATCAATCTTTTTTAGATTTTGATGTCATGGTGAACTCAAGCGCTTATTTTTTTCGGATGAGATTTAGAATAGATCTTTTTCAGATCTTGAGGTCAAAATGGCCTTGATTTATTATCTTTTTCAGATAAAATTTGGAATTAATTTTTTTCAAATTTTGAGGTCATGGTGACCTCGAGCACTTGTCTCTTTCATATAAGATTTAAAATAGATCTTTTCTAGATCTTGAGGCCAAAATGACCTCAATTTATTATTTTTTTCAGATAAAATTTGAAATTAATTTTTTTTTTCAGGTTTTGACATTATGGTGACCTTAAACACTTATCTTTTTCAGATGAGATTTAGAATAGATCTTTTTCAGATCTTGAGGTCAAAAGGACCTCGATTTATTATCTTTTTCTAATAAAATTTGGAATTAATCTTTTTCACATTTTAACGTCATGATGACCTTAAGCACTTATCCTTTTCTGATAAGATTTAAAATAGATCTTTTTTAGATTTTGAGGTAAAAATGACCTTGATTTATTATCTTTTTTAGATAAAATTTGGAATTAATCTTTTTCAGATTTTAAGGTCATGGTAACCTCGAGCACTTATTTTTTTCAGATAAGATTGAGAATAGATCTTTTCCAAATCTTGAGGTCGAAATGACCTCGATTTATTATTTTTTTCAGATAAAATTTGGAATTAATCTTTTTTAGTTTTTGATGTCATGGTGACCTCAAGCACTTATCTTTTTTAAATAAGACTTAGAATATATCTTTTTCAGATCTTGAGGTCGAAAGAATCTTGATTTATTATCTTCTTCATATAAAATTTGAAATTAATCTTTTTTAGATTTTGAGGTCATCGTGACTTTGAGCACTTGTCTTTTTCAGATAAGATTTATTTTTTCAAATAAAATTTGAAATTAATCTTTTTCAAATTTTGAAGTCATGGTGACCCCAAGCACTTACCTTTTTCGGATGAGATTTAGAATAGATCTTTTTCTGATCTTGAGGTCGAAATGACCTCCATTTATTATCTTTTTCAGATAAAATTTGGAATTAATCTTTTTCGAATTTTGACATCATGGTGACCTCAAGCACCTATCTTTTTCGGATAAGATTTAGAATAGATCTTTTTCGGATCTTGAGGCTTTGGTATTTAGGTATTTTCTTGGGCGGGTCATGATGGGGCCCAACCCCTATCTATGCACTTCGTCTTGGGCTTTGGTATTTAGGTATTTTCTTATTTGTCCCACATCACTACCAATATACCCTCATTATTAATTAAATATTTATATTTGTGTAAAATTCATGACATCAAGGGATAGGAATTAGCACAAGCAATTTTTACAATTAAAGTACAGCATCATAATGAAGAAAAAACAATCAAAAGAACTTACATTTCTTTAAAAAAAAATCTGACGTTTCTTAGGAAAAATAACTAGAATGATATGTGTTTTTTATTTGTTTTGGTATATATATACATACATAGAAATTTATTTAAAATAACTTGTCCCCTTCCTCAAATGGGTGTTGTTTTTATTTTATAATGGCAAGCAGATTTTGTGGCTTTGTAGGTTTAAATTCAATGGCACGTGGGTATTGTTTTTTTAGTCAATAGGGACATGATCGTAATTGACCAAAAATGGTTAGAAATCAGGGTTAAAAAACTATCCAAAAAATCAAGTTGGAAAAACACTTCATAAACCCATTTATCCACGGGTTCTTGTGTTAGGCACGAGTTTGCTATCATTCGAAGTGAACAACGGTTTACTTTGGTTTATGATACCAAAACCACCCTAATCTATAGAAGTAAAACACTTCCTCAAAATATCCAAAACTCGTCCTGCAATCTTTGTTCCCTTAGCAGTTTTTGGTTCTTCCTTCAAAAATTGGATGGAAAACTTAACGCCCACGACACGTGTCAATTGATTGTAGCCAAAATTACATGACTTAATAGACAAATTTTTATCCAAAAAAAATTAAAAATAAGAATTAAAAGTGCTTCAAGTTCATGGTCAACCATATACAAACACATTTGAGACATATAATTTCAAAAAAAACCAAAGTCAAAATCCTTCATCCATTTACTAAGATCTTTCTTCCCATTCTCTCATCCATGAATCTTAAGTAGTGGTGAATGAGGTGTTCCTTGTGGTGATGGCGACGATTCCCAAAATGTGATATGTTGATGAACAACATTCTAAATTATAGGACTATGCACTAACTTTGAGAAGTCAGAACCATAGTTCAACTGTGGTAATGTCTTTGAGAATTGAATTTGATTCTAATAGTCAGAAAAGACTTGAAAGATTTTATGTGTGTCTCAATGCATTGATAAATGAGTTCTTGGCTCGTTGCAAACCCATAATTGAGGTTGATTGATGCCATCTGAAGGGTCCAAATGTGGAGTCCTTCTGACAACTATATACAATAACCTAAACAACATTCTATTTCTTATGGCTCATCATTTTGTGTGCTTTAAAACAAGGGAAGCTTGAAAGTGGTTTTTACAACTCCTGAAAATTGACTTGGTAATTGAAAGAGATTATTCTTTCACATTCATCTAGACAAGCTAAAAGGGTTTATCCTACCTTTTGAGACTGTATTCCCTGGGGCTAAAACTCAATTCTATGTTAGACACTTGCATGGAAATATGAAAATAGTTGGCTTTACGGGTTTAGCAATCAAAAAGGAGCTGCAAAAAGCAACAGAAGCTATTATAGTGGCCCAATTCAAAAAAGAATGCAAGAAATGGTGATGTATATTATAAATATTTGCAATGGTTGCAAGATAAACCTCCATCATAGTGGTCAAGATCTCATTTCAGAGCATTCCCAAAATGTGATATGCTGATAAACAATGGGCTCGAACCAATCAATAACAACATTCTTAAGGCTTGGGAAAAGCCTATGGCCCTATTCTAACTGTTAGAATAGATCAGGGAAAACTTGACGAGTAGGATGCCATGATATAGGGATAGATATGAAAGGCAATGGGAGGAAAGAAACATGTATCCCAAGATTAAAAAAATTGTGGAGAAGAATCTGAAAAAGACTAGCTGTATAACAATTAAGTCAAATCATTGCTTACACAAGATATCTTGCTATGATGGAGCAATGTATATCATTGATTTGAAGGCCAAGACTTGTGATTGCAAAAAGTGGGACTTGATTGGTATTCCATGTAAATATGGAATGAGTGCGACTTCCAGTCAAGTCCTGGATTCATAAGCTCTGTCCATGATTGCTACTATATTAAAACTTTTAACAAGGTTCATGCACCTGCTCTAATCCTAATAAGTGGTCTAGTACTTTGGGAAAAGACTGACTTTGTAATGCCCAGGATTTTAGAGCATCTCTCCCCAAGTTCAAAACGTTATTCTATCGAAGGGGAACTAACTAAAAAACACCATAGAAAAATTTTTAACATATCAATGACTTAAATTCCAAAACTTAACTTAATACAAGTCGAGATTTTTCAAAATTACAACTTAAGTCCCATAACACACCATAAGATCCGAAAGATACAATCGATCTAGTTCTAAAATCCATACAAAATCCAACAAAGCATGATACATATACATCAACGTCTAACAAGTCCAAAATACTAACATATAGTTCCCAAACCTTTGAACGATTCCAGCAATTGATTTCCCACATAGTAAATGGTGAAATCATGAGTCCACTAACCTAGCAAGAGTTATAGCATACGACAAGAAGTACAAGAGTGAGCAAGAGGTATGACAAGAATAAACTATGAATGTGATAGCGAATATAGAATCAAAACGAACAAATAGCTTATAATTTTATTACATTCATGTCAATGAATATAGAAAGTTGAAACAATTATTTGGTGGATCTGTCATCCGTACCAGTCCCAAACATTTATATAACATTTATATAACCTTATTCCTCTATTTTGCTTCCTTGAGTGAGGAGAGTCATTCTTACATTGAAACACAGCCGCAGCAACATGGCTGACCACGAGTCTCAAGAGCAGTCATTTGGAAACCCTACCTCCAAGGTCCCTCCGAACCACTCAACACGGAGGAATCCCTAGGGGTTTCGACCGTCGATCCGATATTGCCCAATCAAATTCCCCTGAGAATTTTCGAGGGCCTGACATTTGTTAGTTCTTTTAGGTTTAGCACAAACAAAATATATTCAAACATATAATCTCATCGGGGCACGAATTTCAAAACAATCATATCATGTTCAAAACATTAGCCCCATAGGGGCACAAATATATATAGTCATTAGATTCAACAAACAATTTAAATTGGAACAGAGGCAACACATCAGAAATATATAACCACAATGGCCACGAATTCAAATGATTGATCAATTCAAACAAACAATTCGAGTTGGGACAAACGGAACATATCAGAAACATATAGCCATAATGATCACGAATTCAAACGATCGATCGATTCAAATAGACAATTTGAATTTGGACCTCGGACTTAGTAAAATTATCTTGAAGTTTTAAAATATTTTTGAAGAAATGAAATATGGACTTGAATTTGCCAATTGAGGTAAAAAACGTAGAAATTTTGAAACTAGAATGGGCCACACAACGAACATGCATAAAGGTTCAAGCCAACAAATTATAATTATTTCAAATTAATATCGAACCAATCGAACATATTCGCATATGAGGTAAGATAATCAATTGATAACAAATGTCAAATTCAAAAATTTATTCGATTCGGATCTTTGAATAAGGAAATAATCATTTTGAAGTTTTTAAAATGTCAAAAAAAAGGTGAAAATGGACTTAAAATAGCAAAAATGATCAAAGATAAAATTTTCGGGACTGTCCCGACCACATCCGCACGCAAAAATTGGTGCGAACGTGGAGAAAACAGCCCAAAGCTTTTGCCTTGGGCTCGTCCGCGCACTGTTCACGCGTGGTCGCATGCCGTGAACAGTAACCGCGAACAGTAACTTTTTTTTTTGTCTGAAAATCAAATTTCTAAAAATTCAATTTTTAAGCAAGATTTCTAAAGTCTTTATTTTCGAATTGATTTTTTACAAGTTGAGGTAAAAAATTGGTCTAATGTGTCAATAGTCAATTTTCTTTCATTTTTTGTCTCAAATATTTCATTTGTCTAATGGTCCAAAGTCTCAAGGTCATATTCTTGATAGGGAGTGAGGTCTCATATCATTCAAAAAGTTAAATCACCATTCATAATAAATGTGGAGCCATTAGATCAAAGAATATAACAAAGAAACAACACAATGCTCCATAGCATATCATAGTCAAGAATAAACAAAATTTCACAAGTAAAGCCAAGGAAGGGAAAATGCCATAAATCTTACTCTTGTCCTAAACTCTTAAACCAAAATGTGGGTTCATCCAAGTGGAGATTCAAATACCTATCAAAATGGGATATTACATGCTTATGTTAGAATATCTCCTCAAATCTATCATATATTCTTACACATATTCATTCAACCTTACCAACAAGCCTAAAGAGAGTGTTCATACTCCTTTCCCTTGTCAAATGATAAGATATAGTTTATATTGATTGTAGTTTTCTTCTTTAAGAGCGATAATGGTAAGTGTTTGTAGTTGAAAATGAAGAGTAGAAAAATGTTGGAAGAGAGTATTGTCTTGTAATCATGTGGGAGACAAACTCTCCTCAATTGATCCATTTATAGAAGAGAAAAGGGGTATGTTTGCAAAGAAAATTTGGCCAAGGACTTCTCCTCAAATCCCCAAGGCTTCTTGAAGAAGTTTGTGGGAGATTTGATGGGAGTGGTTGAGGATATGCAACTAGCGATCAGCTGCAGATTTTCTTCCCCCCTTTTGTTTGATTTATTAAATATTTGGTCAAGATGCTGGGCTAGGGCTTGGATTTGATTTGGACTTGTTTTTTTTGGTCCTAAGAGGCTCATTTGGGCCAAAAACGGGGGCATAAATAAAGTCTTGATTGTAAGAAAAAATTTTAGTATATAATTAAATTATTTTGACAATAAAATAATTTTTGTGATTGTGGAAACGATTTATTGTTTGGAAAACGAAGAATTAAAACTTTAACCAGGGGAGTTTTTTGAGGGTAAAGGAAAATTGTTCGGATGGGTAAAAATATTTTGATTATAAGAAAATTTTGATGATCATGAAAATCATTTTCCGTTAGAAGAATAAAAGTTTTAAAATTCATTTAAAGAAATTTTTGGGATTTTACAGACTTTATACCTCATCTATCTCCAAATTCTGAAAGAAGACAACGGAGGCCAAATAGAGCTGGAACAAAGCAGCAAAAAGCGGAAAGGAAAAAGGCATAGAAGTTGGGTCAGTAGTGTTGAAACTAAAACCTTAGAAGTGGAATGCCACCTGTAAGTTTTGTTGGCAAAAGGGCCATAACAAAAAGGGCTACCAATGGAGGAAGTTTGCAAAGGAATTCCCTCTAGGTAATGCCCCACACGAATGTGAACCAGTGACCCAAAGAGACCATCAAACAATGCCTCAAACAGGCAAGGACTAAGTCAAGATCAATGCATTTCACCTTTGAGCCAATCACAAGAGATGCCTTTGAGTGAAAAAATTAGCTGCAAGTATATGTTATACAGTAAAAATTTCCAAACAATGTCTTCATGTGAATTAATTTAGTTTTGTTGGGCTTATCAACAGGTAAGAAAGTGGACTGAAAAAGGACAGGAGAGGATGAACCATTCTAACACTGAGTAACCAAATAATGGTAAGTATTCATTATTGTATAATTTTAGTAGTTCTTATCATTACCCTAATGATTTTTCATTGGCACATGAACTAGGGCTATCAATGGGTATTCGGAAATTCAATGATCGTATGCATCCATATCCATTTATATGACATGTTATTCATATTCGTTTAAAATGAATTTTATCTATATGCGATTACTAGTTAATTGATTGTAAACATATACGAATATTATAATTGCATATTTGACTCGTTTAATATCCGTTTTGAAAACATATTCGTTGGTTACCTCCATTTATATTTTCAGTTATCCGTAGTTTAATTATCTTCGCTATCTGTATTCAGTAAATAATATTTAAGAAAATATTATATATATATAATGTATTCTAATTCTTATCATTTATTTTAGAGATAATATATAATAAATAAAAAATTATGTATAATATAAAATAGTATATAATATATAACTATATGCAATATAATAATATATTAAATATATCATTAGATATTATTATATATAACCTATTCTTTTAAATAAGAATTCTATTTGTGTAATATAATTTTTCTTTCCAACTTTATTCTTTTCTAAATTTATTTTTTTGATCATGTATCCTATACTATATATATATATA
>JACFYI010003535.1:453637-467389 GCA_014898755.1 Handroanthus guayacan | reverse complement strand
CTATATGATAAGAAATATATGATTTATTACAATGATATGTAGAAGATGTTGAACAAGAGTGATTGATCCATCGTGCATTGTGCAACCCAACATTACAAAAATACGTAATATTGACAAAAATAAAAAAATGAATAAATAAATAAAACAATTTTTTTGGACGAATGAATAAGAGAAAGCTTGTGAAATTTTTCATTTGTACATTGATTGTTAACTCACTAAGAGCTGACTAGTCAACTCTAAGACGAAGGAAAATTATGAATTATCGTTGATTCACGAATCAACTCTAATAGTGTAGTGGTAATTAACCAAATATGACTCAGTTCAAATTTTATGTTGGATAACCAACTTGTCTATGCCAGTCAATTGTCTTCGTTTGAATTTTTGAAATCATGCCATTTGATTCTATTTTAAGAAGCCAGATATATTCAACTACTACAATAGTACGTTATAAATCAACTACATTGAAAATCAAGATCAAATATGATGACTAACGAATAAATATTAAAGTTTACTATTTAATTAAAAAAAAAAGCCACTATTATTTAGTAGAAAACAAGACTTTGACCGATAGCTTTTTAGATTATGAATCTCCATCTTAACATTGGGTAGAGGCCATGTTGGCACACCATTTGATCAAGAAAGTTGTTTTATTAGAACTTATACACGTGATGTCAATATCCTTTCTTCCAAAATCGAACTTATCTTTTTTTTCCCCCTCTCTTGTTTTTTTTTTGTTTTTGTTTTAGGTTTCTTGAGACCTAGTTTCATCTTATTAATAGAAATTTATATTTTTAAGTATGACATTTTTTTTTAATATATGTAACATATCATATTCCATGTTTTGATCATCAGATAATTTTCTATACTTCAAATGTTTCTACATTTTCACTAAAAATTCTTAGGGGGTGTTTGATAAATTAAATTAGCCCCGTTCCATAAAAAAAAAAAAAAAACTTAAATTAGCCCCAATCAAAAAATTTAACATTCTACAATCATTTGTTTGAGAATGTGGACTACGTCCACGGGCCGGCCCATTTACCATGAAAGCCCGGTGGACTTGGGAGATTATCCCCTTTTGCAATCTCACCTCCAACCCTGAGATTGTGTTGTATTGGGATGAAATACATTCTCAATTCCTATTTTTCTCCTCACCGAATGAGCATTATTACTTTATTGCTCATCCTTAAATCTTGTCCCCAGTTGCCAAAAAATCACAATCGACGCTCAGAGTCCACTTTCCTCTTGAAGAAATATTTCCATGAACTATATTCTTTTATCAAAAATAGCAATTTTGTTGTGTAAAATTGAAACTTTTTTCAATTTTTTTTACCTCATATTAATTGATATTAAGGAGAAAAAAAAAAGCTAACGAAACAAAAAAAAAAAGTTAAATAACACATGTTACAGAATTCATTCCTTATGTAATGGGTGTGTGAAATGATTTATAATCAAACTTCAGACCATATGATTCGTTGAAGACCAAAAACCAAAAAGCAAAACAAATAAATAAATAAATAAAACTTGAAAAATAAAAACAAGGAAAAACAGCATATATTTAAAAATTGAAAAGTAAACAAGGTTAGATTTGTAGTTTGACTTTTAATAGTCCTTAATCATCCTTATCAAACATGATTTATATTGCAACTTGGATTGGTAGTATGTGCACAACTCCTCATATGAAGAAGTTACAAGATTTGTAATGGTTATTTCGAGCTTTTCTTTTCTTTCTTTGTCTCTATATGTAAAGCACATTCTATGGGGAAAAAGACACCCACTAAAAGGGAAAAAAATTCAACTGGAATAGCAATTGCTTTTCCCTTGTCTTCACACGGCTTCTATTATTGAAAAATAAAAATTAGGAATAATTATCTCCACATTCCGAAATTTGTTATAATTATCAAAACATTCTCAGAAGTTTGAATAATTACTATTATACTTCTTGAGGTTTGGATAATTATTAGCACACCCTTTAAAAATTTTGAAACATTACAAGTAAGCTCCCTAAACAAATGGGGTGTAATTATAATTATATATAAGTTAAAGTTTGAATTATCAGGTAAGGGATATAATAATAATGATTCAAAATTCAAAAATGTTTTGATAATTATGTCAAATATCATAGATGTGGAGATGATTATTCCTAAAAATTAATATCGTCGTCGCATATAATTATTTTAAGGTTGACGGCAGTGCTTCAGCGGTGCATTACTAGGTCTGCTGGACATACTAGTCTTAGAAGGCGTAATGGGTTGGGTTCTTCCTTCTTCGGGTTTTTTTTTTCTTTTTTTTTTTTTTTAACCCTTTGGATAGAATAGTGCTTAGAAGGTGCTTGGCTTGGTTTATTTTTAACTAGCTTTTACTGTATGCTCGATGCGTGTAAATAAAATAATTAATTTATATTTCATATTAATGAAAATAATGCAAACTTAATTAATTGAATCGGACAAGATGAAATCCATTTGTCAAAATGGTTCTTCGATTGCTCAATATAATAAATATATTTAATATAAATATGTACATAATTTTATAAATAAATAAATTAATAAGTTAATGATATTTATTGTGTTGTGGGTGGTTATTAAGATAAATTGATGTTAAGTGGTATTTTATGTACGAGGCATAAAAAATACCACCAAAATAACTATGTTTGACCCTTATACTTTATATATAGTATAGATATAAAATAAAGATATATCTTGCAAATTGTTTCAAGACTTACAATATGTAAATTTTATTTTAAGATTTACAATGTGTAAAATTTTGTTTTGAAAATAAGTTATCGAACACTAAATTTAAATTTTGAATTTTAATTTTAGTTACCAAAAAAAGAAAAAATTAAGGAACTAAGAGATAAAGCACAATGTATAATCATTTAACGCAAGTAATTAAATTATTTCCCTTATTGTTTCCTCCTTCAAAATTTGAAAAACCAAATGTAGCAAAGTCCACAAATCAAACAAAGTGATTGAACTCATAACCTCTTACTAATGCCAATATCATAGCTTATACGTTTTTTTATCAAAAGAGATCCTTGAGATATTTAATAACAAATGTAAGTCTTTCATTCTTTCATCTAATTATATAATATTGTCTTTTCAATTTTATTCTCTTTAAATTTATTTTTTAATCATGTTATTCTATATAATAAATTCGATAAAAAAATCTTCAATAATTAAGAAAAAATATTATTATTTAAAATAAATAAATTATTTTAATTTCGTATCTACCTATATTACATTATTATAAATAGGAACTCTTTTTGTAGTAGGTTTGGTGTCAATTTTTTATTTTTCATTTTAACCTTTTATAACTACAACAATCCCATTATTTTAACTTTAATTACTATTCCGTAATCTTTGGTTGAAACTATACCTAAGCGGTCCTTTTTTCATTAATATAATATTTTTATTTCATTTTCATACTTCAATATTTCATTAATTTGAAAAAAATAAAATATATTTAAACAATATTATTTAGTAATACTTCATATAGGTGAGAGTCGCGCACATAAATACTAATGATGCTCACACAAAATTAAAGTAAAAAAAAATAAGATATATTTTTGTTGCTTTTCGAATTTCGTGATTTTACATTAGAACTTCTACACAAATTTATAAAGAAATTTTGAACTTTTTACAAGAACAATCTTCCTTTCCTACTCGTAACTAACTAAAAAAATGATGCCAACAAGCGTATATATCCATGTCCCGAGAGCACCTCCACGCCTCCATGTTTAGCCGGTTGCTAGCCCACGTTTTCCCTTTTGGAAGATAATGGAATTTTTTCCTCTTCAGGCACGTCTCTTGCTCTTCATTCACAGTGCCCTGACACGGTCAAATTGTTGCCGATTTTGTAGGGTGTGGATGGATTTAATGGGCCTGTCTTAACAGGGTATTCACCAGGATGGGCTGGCGTCCGTCTCTTTGGGCTTTTTCTGGGGTGCTGCACATACTGGGCCTGATGGCTGTTGGTTGGGCTCTGGCTCGGTGTGGGCCGGTTGTTCCGTTAGGCCTAGAGTGGGCTAGAAAAATTCCAGGCTTGCATATTTGGGCCATTTAGCCCAAATATTGGATTTTTGCCACACACCATCTCGTAATAAAAAATTTTACTTATTGAGTTTGTCACAGTTAATAGTATGAATAATTTGTATGCTGAAATTCCCTTTCAATATGTTTTGGTACAAAGATGTTTGTGAGGGAAAAAAAAAAAAAAAAAAGAAAATGCTAAAGGAAATATTTTTATTTGTTTAATTAGTGAGGAAAATATTAAGGAAAGAAAAACTTGAAGGAAAATATTTGTTTGGTTTGTGAGAAAGATGAAGGAAAGGAAAATGGTAAGGAAAATAAAGGTAAAACTTATTTAAGCCTCTTTTATTCTTCATTATATTATGAATTTTCTTCTTCTTATTTTTTCCCTCAATGTTTTCTTTGAATAACTAAATAAATTTAAAATTTTATTTTTTTCTTTTCTTTTTTTTTTCATAATATCTTTGTTCCCATCAAAATTCTTAAACCTGACATAGTGTTGAAGTTAAACTTTAAGACCTTGAACTTTATGTCCAAATCACTTTATGAATTCACATAAAACGACCATGAACTTATTCTAGATAGAAATAGATTACAACTTGAATGCTTGCATGATACATAAAGTTTTGATAAATGATAATTGTCTACGCTATATAATTTTGACTACGTTTGAACTTTTTCATGGATTGTTTCTAGAGAGAAAATCAAATTAGACATACATGTTATTTTGAGGAAAAATGGTGTTTTGATCATTTTTCCAAAATACCCATCTTTTTTATAATTATTATTCAATTAAATTTTTGAGAAAACAACATTAAGTTACCTGAACTTTGGATATTTTTGCTCTTTGCAGCTTAGACCAAAGAAAAGGTTACATGTTACCACTTGAACTTCACGAAATTTTGCACAGTACAACCTAGTTGCATTTTCCAATGGAATATTCTATCAGAATATACTATTAGGTGACATTGTATAAATTTTCACGAAATTCAGGTGATAAAATGGAATTTTTTATTGTCAATTCCATCTTACCTTTCATATGTGCGTAGCGTGTGAGATAATTCTGACAAAATATTCCACTTGAAAATGCGCCTAGGTTGCACCGTGCCAAATTTCGTACCATTCAGGTGATAACGTGCAACGTCTTTTTTTTTTTGTTTTTATTGTAAAGTATAAAAACGTTCAAACTTCATGTGGCTTAATGTCATTTTCTCTAAATTTTTTTCTCAATTAACTGGATTAAAAAAGTAATTAATTTGACATATATATTAAAATTTTGTTCCCAACCAAAAGAAAAACAAATGTTAATGCTTTACTTCCCAAAATAATTTTCACCTACTACTCAAAATAAAAGCAAACATTTTTTGAACTAAAATGCTATTTAGTATTTCTAGTGTAACTTTTTCTAAGTTTAGTGCATTTGGACAATTTTACCCTTCTCATAATAATTTTCTCTCCTAAAAAAATTCTCTCTCTACCAAAAAATTATGTCAACTATTATTTAATTATTTTCCACTTAAAACATACAATTCTACCAAAATTTAAATACATAATCAAAATTTAACATGAATCAATCAAATTATGAAAACGAAAATGATTCAATCGATGCAAAAATTTAGATAAATACATATTACAAGAATTTAGATAAATACTGTATAAATTTTAAATTTGGTATCCTAAATCAAGCTAGGTAAATATTTTGATTTCATATTTGTATGCATAAACTAAACAAAAAAGAAGAAGAAGAAGAGAAAGAAAAATTAATTTTAAATTTAAAAAAAAAAATGGATGGAAGAGCTCGCCATTAAGCGCGAGTACCCGGCAACCGATGCCGAGCTTGGCTTTGGCCGAGCACTATCATTTCCTTTTTTTTTTTTAAATTTGTTTTGGTTTGATGATTATTATTAATTAATAAGTTTTATTTTAATCAATTGATGTTGAATATTAATGATTAGTTATTAATATCATGTTAATTGTTAATTATTATTGATTAATATTTTTAATATTAATTAGCTATTATTTTTTTAAAAAAAATTAAAGTGGAATTTTGTGTTTAAATTGAAATGGAATTGTAGTTGTTTAGTAGAATGGTGAAAATTAAGAGAGTTTTTCCCAAAAAGAAAATATTTGTTCAAAGTGAAGTTATAATGAAAAGGGTAAAAATGTCCAAGTACACTGGACTTAGAAAAAGTTGTATTGGAAATAGCACCCCCATTTTTTTGAAATAATAGCGATGGCAGTTGTGCGACGATTGTAGAAATCCATTCTCATCATGATATTGTTTTGTAGACATGTATTGGCGGAGAAAACTTTATGTGAAAGGACATTTTGAAGCACGTATGACTTGGAAGAGCCTATGTGCAAGTCTCGTACCCTCAAGTTTTTATACAAGAGAAAAAAGAAATTTTAATTTATGAATGATAATTTAAGGTAAAAGTGTTTGGAAATAGGTATATAAACTATACCTGAAGTAATTTATGCAAGAGACAATTCTATATGTAATTAACCTCTAAATTATCTAATATAGAATAAGATAAAATATTGTTACAGATAACATAGTTTAATACACCTATAACTGAAATAGTGAAATTACCAACTCTTCTCTCTCATTTCAAAAATTACCTTCTCCAAATGTTTCGTTAGAAAACCCAAACATAGTTAGTGAATTCACTGTTTTATCCTCAACTTATATATATACATATGTATATTTTTAAAAAAAAAGTACATTATTACATCTTAAATGATCATTTTGCCTTTGACATCTTAGTAATATTTATATATATACAAAGGTGTACTTACAATGTTTCTAGTTGTAAATGAATTCGTAGGAGAGGTAATTGTCATATAATAATTATTATTATTTTACTGCAATGTTTATTATATATGGATTCATTGGAGTTGCCAGTTTTTATAAAATAATGCATTAAAAGAAAACAAATTTCATTACTCACAACATTAGGTTAATTATATTCATTTGCAAATAATAGTATATAATGTTTTAATTGATATAAATCAAATTTATTGATAATATATAGCTTGTTCAATACTCAATAGGCTGATCCGTGGGGCAATCCTGTAAAATTTGTTCATATATTTTTATTTGTTTCCTTTTTTTACGCTTCAACTTTACAACACTAAAAAATCTATTTAAGCCATAATAGTATTTAATTTCATTTATATTACTTTAAAATTACAAAAATTATGCAAAAGGTATTTTAATTATGAAATTAAATTGACTAATGGATTAGTGGCAATATAGGAATTTTACTTATTTTTAGTTGATATATGTACATCAACAATTTTTCATTCAAAACCCTAATGACGAAGGCAGTTTGATAAAAATATTGTACTTTCAAATGGGATGTACGTATAATTAATCCTAAAAATCTACAACAAAATATATCGATTTTAATCAATATTTTCTAATTTCTCACAAAATTCTATGAGGATTGTTAGTTAGAGAGTTACCATGCTTGCTTGGAGGGCAATATCTTATCCAAAGTGCAGCAACTGACCTAACTTGAAAAGAAATTTCAAAATAACGAAAATTCAAAATGGCCCCACAAAAATACGGCACTTCGTTCCCGATCCTAGAGAGTGGCGCATTGCACCGGAGTACATTTTGACCCTAAAAATCATTCAAAGAAAAGATATTTATTTTATGCCAAGTCTCTGTGGTGCGAAGTATGCAATTCCTACAATTTTCTTTCTAATATCTTGTATTTTTCTTCGTTGAAATTGCGGACATAGTTGAGATGGTGAGTTGGTTGGTATTTTCAGAATTTAAGAGGAATAATGGGTTGAAATTATTTATTTAATAAAGAGATTGATTTTTCTTAAGGCTTGAAGGCACTTTTTATTGGTTGTTGAAACTTAATATGTAGAAAGCCAACTATTCTCTTAGTAAAATTAGCTATAAATCTAATTAGGGTAAATTGCAATTTACCCATGCGAAATAGGAAATATGCTAAAAAATCTCTAAAAAAAATAATAAACATTAAGACCTCTTGTAATTTTAAAAATAATGCATTTTACCCCTTTCCATTGGGCAATATATGTCACTCGTGCATTTTGAAGTTGATTTAATTATATTAGCCTTGCAATAGCATTTTTTGCATTTTGTAATACTAAAAAAACATGTGATTTGTTGCTAGAACTTCCTTTGGTTAAATAAGGAAGTAGTGAAAGAACAAAAATTTTTAACAGGAAAAAGGAAAAAAAAAAAAGAAGAAGAAGCAATTTTGACTAAATTTTAATATTGGTGAGCATTATACACTTATCAATAGAGAACAACAATGATATTACATGAGCCAAATTAACAAAATAGCTTCAAAATACACGAGTGAGTCACATTGTCTTTATAGAGGAGAATATAATGCATGATTTTTAAAATCACAAGAAATCTTAATGTCTATTATTTTTTCACAAGGACCTTTTTGCACATTTTCTATTTTACATGGGGATAAATTGCAATTTGCCCAAATCTAATCTATGTAAATTGTACATATTCGAACATTACTTAATGTTGTCTTTGGAAATTGGAATGAATTTTATGTCTAAAGTTTTTGCTTTGAATATAGTTACTTGCAATCAACATCTATGCATTTCATATCCATTTTAATGTTTAATTAAGAATTGTCCATTGTGCCCATTTATTTGTTAAATACCAAATGTTGGAAAAATAAACCATTTTCTAAAGCAAATGATGTCATCATTTGAATGAAGTAGCATCACATTTCCCTTCTCACAACAGAGGTGCATATGCTTTTGTATATTTCCTGTATTTGATCTTTAAAATATATAGATGTAATAATACTAATATATTGATTGAATGTAATCGTTTATCCTAAAAAATAAAAAAATAAAAAAGAAAGAAAGAAAAAAATTCTCAACTTCAAATAAAAGGAAAAAACTTAATTGAAAAGTATAAGGAATATGAAAGAGATCTTTCTATATTCACTTACCTTAAACGGGCCCTTCTAAAATTTGTTCAATGCTTTTGTTATTCACAAGGTTTACTGTCTCATCTACTTCAGTAATGAATATCGAATTCTGAAAAATGTTATTTTATTATGTTGTAACAAATAGATAGAAAAATAAAACAGAGAGAGAGAATCTATGTGTGTATGAAGTGTTATGGGGACTTGAAAGACTAATGAAGAGGGAGTTATGCTGTGTTTATGACACATTTGTCCAATAGTTCATGTGTAATATACAAGTTAACTGCTCATGCAGTTCTTGTGTATATCTAAAGTACTTTGGAAAATGGTAATGGAGGAATGATAATACATCAAAATAATAAAGAATAGCCGCTGTTGAAGGGTAAATGTAGAATTATAAAAAATTGATACTTAAATTGTTATTTTAGACACAAATGACATTTCTTTTTGTAATAATATAATATGGATGAAAGGACAAAATTGTCAACTGTTGGACATTAAAATAAACTCGAATTGTAAATACCCAAATTTGAGGTGCAAATAACAACCCACTTTCTACTTTTCATCTTTTACAATAAGATGACATAAATTTAGTTTGATTTAAAACCCGAGCAGATGATAAAAACTCTTGTGACCAATTTATCTATTATTTTATTGAATTCATCGACATTTATCTTTATTTAGAATAAATAATAACTAGTTTCTTGTCCGTACTTTGTTCGAAAATTAAATAAATAAAAATATATTATACTTAGATAATAGTTTAAATATCTTTGTAAAACATAATTTATGATAAAATTAATCTTAATTAATAATTTTTTTGCCATTTTTAGTTATCAACTGATAACTTTTGGTAACAATATTGAAATGCATGATCTAAATGATTCAAACTATATATATTTATAGAAATTATATATAATATTAGACTAACATACTTTTTTTGGTTCAACTTATTTTCTTGCACTCAATTTTTTTATTGTACACCAAGCAAAATTTTAAATATATTTATTTTTCATAAATAATTATGGTTCTTTGTTGCCATGCTCTAGAACTCATAATATTTATACATTGTATATGAATCAAAACTAATGAAACAGCTTAAAACTCATAAGTCTCGCTTACTTTGAATTATTAAGATTGATACATTAATGTCATGATTGGTATACCAACATTTTTTGTGCATACCAATGATAGGAAAAGTAATAGTTACATCATTCATTTCCCACCTTTATCCCATTCATAGGATAATTCCATTCCTATCTAATTATATTCTTGCATGCCAATCATGCCACAAATAATATGGCTCAATGCATTGTTTATTATAAATGATATGCTAATTTTTTGGGCCCATGATAATAGTCAAGCCCGACATTATTTGACAAGAATTCTTGATAAATTATCCCACCAAAGAGGTGTGATACATTTAGGGCATGTTTACTTTACAGGTTAAAGTCAAATAGCCTAACTTATACCAAAGTATTATTCATCAAACCTACTAGTTCTTTCTTGTATTTATAATTACCAAACCACCCGTCCACTTCCTTCCTCATATTTAAGTTCCTATCAAGGGTATTATAACAAATTTCCTTCAATTATCTATAAATAATCAACCAATATATAACATGATATTAGTTTTATCACTCATGTCATCCCTTAAAATAAACACATGATTATTATTACTAAGTAATCGTATCCCACATTCAATATCTCATTTTATCTGTTACTCTCATATCCCATTAACCAAAATAAATGAGCTCATAATGTAAATGATCATATACTTGATAATTTATTAAAGAAGTAGCTTTTGATGGGTACATTTTTATAATAGGGACTAGTTTGATCATAATCTTCAATGGTTGGGTCTGTCTTTTTGTTTGGGGTTAGTGTGATTTCTTATGCTTCAATCTCTTTGATCGAGGCAAGGGTTGTGTTATTTTTCTTTAAGATGAATTTGCCCTATCATGATGTTTACGGTTTCTGGCAATTGTTCTTAAAATACAATGACAATTTTCTAAAGGTAACAGCATTACAAATTTTTAAAAATACTGAATTCAAATTAAATCAAACTCTCTATATTATGACACTGGATATTGACCCATACCTTTTGTAGCATTGTGCAACTACTACTGAGTGATTCAAAAATAGTGAATTCCAAATTATATTGAACTCTATATATTATGGCACTGGATATTCACTCATACATCTTGTAACATTGTGCAGCTACTACGAAGTGATGTAAAAATAGTGAACTTAAAATTATATTGAACTCTCTATATTATGGCGTTAGATATTGACCCAAACCTCTTGTAACATTGTGCAGCTACTACTAAGTGATGGATACAATATCCACAGTTCTTTGTAGTATCAACTTGCTATAAAATGATGTATGTGAATCTATATGCCATTGTATGTTTATGGATTTAATCGATGAAATGAACCAACTAGAGGGAATCTATTTATAATTGTTGTAAGGTTATCTTCCAATAAACATAAATTTTACAAAAGTGCGAATATGTCTTTTGCATTGTAGAGTCATAATTGTTGGAAAAGATGTGTTAAAGTAGTCGCATTTCTCTTTTTAATAATTAATTTAAATGACATACTTTAGACATTAATTTTCATTTATCTAAAATTGGTTTCGAGTAATTAAAATATGCTTAATTAATTGGCAAAACTTAATTCAACAAAACTAATTTTCCAACAATAACTTATGCACATGTCCTATATAGGAAAAATATGGAACCATTGGTTGGTCTCCAGTTTACAAATGATAATATGAAAGTATGATTTTTCTCTTTCTCCCAGCGCGCAAGCCAATTTTTCTCCCAAAACTCAATTTTTTCTCCCGAAATATTATTAAAAATTTATCATCATTTTTCAAATCATTACATCCAATATAATTATATATTACACATTTATATCTCCAAATTAATATGTTAACGTAACTATATGTTTTTCAATTATAATGCCACTATTAAAAATAACATATATTCATATGAAAAAATGATTATTTACATGAAAATATATTAACAATAAAATTCATTTTTCTCCCAAACTAAAACCAATCTTAACTTCAGTCTCAAGCCTCAATCACATTTTCCGATACCACGCCCAAAATATAACCTCTCGTCCTCTCCAAATATTATGCCACTGCCATTTAGATAAAGCGGCTCAACCTCTCTCTTTTCATTAGGCAGGCGGATGTTTGAATCCCAACGATAGCTTGTTGGCTTTTGTTTAATACATTGTTGTTGTCTATCTTTTTTGTTTTTTGGCTACGTAAATGCATTCAAATTAATCAAACAATCAAGGAAACATAGTCAAGTTGGGCCTGTCCTCCATCACAAAAACAATTAGAAAGGAGTTTGTGAAAGGGGACAAAACCATTCCAATAGGACAAAAATGCCCATTTAGCGAGATTATGGGCAATAAAATTCAAATCACGGGAAATATAGACAACATTCCAAAAAGGCCATCTAGACAAAATTTATTTGTTTTATGTATAGTTCATTATTTGATTTTGAAAATCTATTCATGTAATGATATTGATATAATAATTAAATTTAATTATTTTTTTATAAAAAAAATTCAAATATTACCATAATTTCCCATTAATAGATTGATAAACATTCCTTAATTTATTTTTGTATCGTAGATAATGTATATCGTAACTCACATATTCAATTAAAGTCTGCATTCCATTTTTACACATCAAAATCATGAATACCCACAACTTAAATAAAATTCTATCTTTTATTTCTATTTTTTATTTTTTATTTTTTATTTTTTATTTATTTATTTTTTAAGCTTCAAAGATGATATTCACATTATATGACATTTCAAACTCAATCTACTACTTCAAAAATTACATATAAAGATTGAAACATACATGAAAAAGTAATAACATTTTTCTTTTCACACTATAAATAATCTAATTTTATATTTCATTTTTTGTATTATTATTATCATCATCATCATCATCATCATCATTAAATTTCATTAAATATCAGCCACCGAACCTAATTGCAGGAATAGCCACCGCAGACGATTAGCCTTAACCACTACACAACACAGGCACATCATTGCTTCAGATCTCTCGCTCTTAATTTTCGAGCAAAATTCCATTTTTGCTGCACATTTTTATTTATTTATTTATTAATTTATATATATATATATATATAGGCAGACTTCTTTGTTTAGTTTCTCTCTCTATTTGGAAGAACCCCCTCCTCTCTTTCTCTCTCTAGATCCCTCACTCGTGTCTCTTTGGGCGTCGGAGGGTTCGAAGGTCTCTCTTTCCTGCTCCAGATCTCGGAAATATCTGCTGATACGTCGTTGTTGATTTTGTCTCTCGAACTTTTTTCCAGATCCGGAGCTTCGATCTCGAAGCTTTGATTCGGCTTCCATCATGGCGGCCGCCAACGCTCCGATCACCATGAAAGAAGCCCTAACGGTACTGCAATTTCTTTCTCGAGATTTATTTGATTATTTTCAATTCAATTCCTCTCATTTTCAACTGAGTGACTGCTTATTTGAATCGTCTTGTTTGAAATTGGCTGAATTGTTGCTTGATTTGATGTGTTGATAGAGGTGATAGTTGCAGGGTTTGCTCATTTCATGTTTGGATGGTTCTTTGTTTAATCAATTCTCAGATCTGTAAATTTCTTTTGAGTTTGTGGTTACTGGAATTGAACTTTGAGTGTGTTTGATGTGATGATTGCAGTTGGCTAGCATAGGGATCAATCCGCAGTTCATTACTTTTACGAATGTGACCATGGAATCGGATA
>JACFYI010003535.1:387077-402405 GCA_014898755.1 Handroanthus guayacan | reverse complement strand
TTATTTAATTCTTGAATATGATAAATTTTGACCCACTAACCGATGATGATGTCATATATCTCATCTAAAATAATCATTATCCTTAAAATTCAATGCCTATATAAGTTTTGCACCATGTACTGCTATCACAATTAATATTAACAATATGTAGAATTATTACAAAATATACATATAAAAAAACACACTACTTCAGGCTCTTGATATGAGTAATTATATTCAATTTGTTCCTAAGGAATTGCTTAGGGATATTGTGACTCGAGTTGCAGCGTTTTCATTGACAGATTATATCAATGTTAAGTTAAGGTACGTCGAAAAATGAATTTATTCTTGTTCTCATATATTAAAATATTTTACGTGCATGGTTTTAGCCATCATACGTAAATTTGTTTGTTATTGATAATATCTTAATTGAATTCATAGCTGCAAAATGTTGAAAGAAGTTGCAGAGAATAGTTGTGTGGAAATCCATACAAATGACACAAATGACTTCATAAATCGATGCCTGGAAAATGGAAATTCGGATGCATTATATAGGTTGGGAATGGTACGTACATATTTTTTCCTCGTTTAGCATAGTTTCAATTAATGCCCTTTTAAGTGGGCAAAAAAGATGAATCTCCGATATTTGATGTTATTGAAAATTAAGAAATGTGGCACAATTGTTTCAGGTTCAGTACTTTGGTCGCGACAATTTAGAAATGGCTCTCAAGTACTTGAACAAATCTGCAAGTCTAGATCATGTTGGAGCATACTATGTAATCTGCATCATCGTAATATATAGTGGTGATGACTTCATGAAAGAGGGAGTCGACTTTCTCAGTACGATGAAGATGTCAAGAGAGTACAGAAGAAAAGTAAAATTCTATCGTGAACATTTGATTAGGATTTTGAGATTGATCTCCATAAATAACTCGATGGTTTTGAGACGACGACCAATTTGTTGCACCAAGAATCATAAGCCTGTGAGAAGATATGCTTGGGTTGGGGTTGAAGATGATGAAGAAGATTATGTGTTTTGTGATGCTTGCACATGTGACATAGAAATGGCCTACATATTTGCAGTGCTTCCTCCACTTTAATTTTGTTTAGTTTAAGTTATTTTGGTTCATACATGTTATTTGTCAAAATTACTGTTAGAATTGAAGTTTATCTGGAATGTCAATAAATTTGGTTTTTCAAAATTATATCTTTAAGTTACAATAATATGATTGCTTCAAAAATAATATTGAATATTTCTCCTTCCCACACAAAAAGGATTAATTGATTAAATATAGATTAATGATATTAAACATATATTTCAAATTAAATATTGTCTAACACATAATCCAAATCACATAGCATATAGTTCTAAATAAAACTAAATCTAACATATAATCTTATATAAATTATATTATATAAATTCATAATATAATTTAAATTAAACCTAAATCCTAACATGTAACTAATCTAAATTGAATATTAATACTGTAAACTTTTGTATACAATTCTGTCGAAAACTCAGTTGGACATTCTTTAAAAAGTTTTTGTCGCTAGAGTATTCTGTCAAAAAGTTTGATAATTGTTTTCCATGCAGATTTTCGACCATCTATCAATGAATTTTCTTCGATTCATTTCCTTTGGAATTCCACAAAAGAAGTTCAAGCTGAATTTATTTGTCAAAAATTGAACTCTATCAAAAATTTCTAATAGTGTCATTCAAAAATTGTAATTGATTCAAATTTTTTTAAACCCTGCAAATGTTGAAACCACTTAATTGTATTAATAGCTCTAGAATGATATCAAGCTTTGTAAATCCCACCACCATATTGTATATCAACCAATCTGAATTTCAAGTTTCTGTAAACATTTGTTTTTATTACAATTAGTTACCTTTATAGAAGACATATAATATCCGGTTTCTGAACAATATGAAAAAGAGTATTATTATTATTATTATTGTTGTTGTTGTTGTTGTTGTTCATAGCGAAATTTTTAATAACAAAAGAGGAGTTTCGGTAATATATCACATCAAATTTTAAAATTAGTGAAGAACATGTTACAAGAGATGATTTTTTTTTTTTTTTTAGAACGTCAATTTACTTTTTTTGACGAGTCTTGAATTTATTATCAATTAAGAATTTTATGGTAACAAAAGTTTAGTTCTTGTCATGTATTTTTTTTTATTTACTTTAAATATATATTACGAAAAGAAAATCTTTGGATAATATTTCAAAATTCATAATATCACTTGTCCAAAATAACCTCTTTTGTAACGTCACTTGACCATTCACAACAAACTTCTATACAGAATCTTTACCAAAGAGATCAACCTTTCTGTCATGATGAATTAATACCTTATACATCACAAAATTTGTATCTGTTGCAATTATTTTGTAATCTAAACTGCAATTTATTTTAGTTGGTAGAGCTATATATAATCTAGTGACAAAATCTCTAAATTAGTTTTTGTTATTAAAATTTGATTGTGTGTAAATCTTATTTGTGGCTAGTAGTGAGACTTATTGACAATACTCTATAGAATATTCACCTCCCATCCACACAGTGAACCTCGCCTTATTCAATGAATAACATCGTAATGTTTTATCTGCGATCAATTAGATGCCCAAAACTCGAATAGTCTTCAGGTACGACATCTTAGGTCAAACACGATCAATCATTAAAGCCACATTTGCATCCCACAGTTGGCTGTTGATTAATTAACGTTGACAGAATCTCATAATTGTATGGACAACTTGCCTATCCTATATTATCGTTAGCTAAATGTTAGCTTGGGTGACATAACCCTAAATTGTCCGGTGCAACCAAAGAAAGTAAATACAAAAATAAAAAGAAATGGAACCTTCAATATATATAGAACTTGGCTAGGGTCCTCTATTCCAAAATATTGTTCTATTTCTTATTTTATATCTTAAATATATATCAAGTATATTAAATCTTTCTTTATAAAAATATAGAGTCGTACACGCCATATATTTGGCAACCATTCTTGCAATAGAGTAGAATATGAAACATGAGTTGGAATGAAGGATCCACAGTGAGAACTTGGACAATTGGACTTCAAAATTACATACCAATAAGCATGAGACCATAAGATAATCATTTCTGTATGTTTTCAAATAAGTTAATAAAATATACTCTATTTTAAAAGATAATTACAAGGTAGTTTTCAAATATAACGTAAAATATATATATATATACACATTACCTAGCTTTTTTAATGTCTACTTTTATCTTTTATTTTTCTTTGCCAATTATACATACATACATACATACATACATATATGTCAACATTATTCTTTCCAAATTTAATATTCAATCGTGTTATTCTATATAATAAATTCAAAAAAAATATTTAAAAATTAAGATTAAATAATCCTATTTAATATAAAAATATTTCTAATTTTATCTAATTAAAAATTTAAATACACACAACGAGTGTGCTACAATGACTAGTGTGTATATATATATATGTATAGAATAAGAATAGCAATGGAGTCGAACGCCTCCACCCCTATTATGCTATCTGAAAATAGAACCTGAAATAAATACGGGTGGAGTTGTCCTACTTATCCCATAATTAAATTACACATCTGTAAAGAAAATCATTCATTTTTTTTTTAAATAAAATGCGATTAATACACTCTACCATTACATTAATAATAATCAAAGAAAAACCTTCAATAGCCAGCAAAGGTAAAATAAAAAGAATTGTCGAAACTACCGTACAATAAAAAGACAATCCCACACACCCATAAGAATCGAACTAATGATGTCTAGAATCATATACGTGAGATCAATATTCTCTTCATAGGACAAAATGTAAATGTAGAAACCAGAAATTAATCAACAGTTCGAGTCCAATGGGCTTTAACCCATTAAAGAAAATTTTCATTACAAAATGCCTGGCCCAACAAAATTCCTACCCAGCCCATTGACTCATTCTGTAATTGTAATTTGTAAGGTAAGAACAATCTACACTTCCCTTCTCAACAGAACCCTAATCCGAATGATATCTCTGCGCAGGCTCCATAAAAATTCCTTAGCTGCAGCACGCATTTACAATGCCACCGTCCGTTACTTTAGCATCCAAAGCGCTAACCCTAGTCCAGACGCAACTCCATCCTCCGCTCAATATGACGAGCTAATCAACGCCGCCGGCAGAAAACGAGACTTCGCCGCCGTGCGCGACCTGCTCTCCGAGCGCCTGATCCACGGATGCTTCGCCACCAACAAAACTTTCAACTTCATTGCCAAGGATGTCTCCGTACTTGACGATCTCCTGCAAAACCTTGCCGATCTCGACGATTGGTTCACCAGAAAACACGCGCACGACGCGTTAGTAGCTCAACTCGCGAAATTGCGCCTCACGGAGGAGGCGCTGCGTGTGGCGGAGACCATGGCGAGGAAGAACTACGGCCCTACAGCCGCTACGTTTAATTCCATACTTACCGCCCTGGCTCGGAAGAAGGAGATATCTCCGTCCTGGCGCGTGGTAGAGGTGATGCGCTCGTGCAAAGTCAGACCTACCGTGGCGTCGTTTAATTACATCATAACTTCGTACTGTTTCCGAGGTGACGTGGAATCCGCCGCGGACGCGCTGGTGAAAATGGAGGAGGAAAGTTTGAAGGCCGACGTGAGGACGTACGACGCGCTGGTACTCGGCGCGTGTAGAGCCGGGAAGGTGGAGGCGGCGTTGGCGATGATGCGTCGGGCGGTGGAGGATGGGGTGTCGGCGTTTTATTCGACATATGCGCACATTATAAAGCAGATGGTAAGGTGTGGCTATTACGCGCAGGTGGTGGAGTTCGTGAAGATGTTCGCAGGAAGGGATGAGAAATTGGATGCGGAGAATTTTGGGTATCTGATAAAGTGTTTGAAGAATAGGAAAAGAATTGAAGAGGCTAAGTTGGTGGTGGAGGAGATGGTGAAAAGGGGTTTGAAAATTGATGATGGATTGAAGGATTTATCTCAAAATTCAAAGAGTGAAGAATGTGATATACAATAACATTTTATTTTGCTTTTCTTCTGCATCAATAGACATAATGAATTCACTTAAAGGGTGTTCAATTGAGTTTATAACCTCTCTAAGACATTTTCATAAGATGTTTAAAGCTTATAACCGGTTGATTTATGGAATGAAATTTCTCACCGGCTATCATGGTTCACAGCTCTCTTGAGACATAGACTCGTCGCACACAGTGTATTCAGTGCATCTTGTTTGGTCTATATGGCTTGCAGGCTATAGTATATGGACTCAAAGTTTGATAACAGTGTACTGTCAATTAGCAATGCAGGTTCTTCGTCATAATATATATATATATATATATGTATACGTATATATAACGATGGAGTATTTGGTAAGAAATTTTCAAAAAGATTTTATTAACTTTAAAATATTAAGATTTTATAAATTCTTACAAAAGAAGCAAGGGGTGAGCTTATAAGATGTCATAAAGTATTTAGTAAATTTTTTTAAAAAAGATCTAAATAGCTCTGAAAATAAAATATCAGAATTTTATAAGATATCTTAAACGAAGTAAGGTGTTTTAACTGATTTTTAAAATCTTAACATGTATCTACATTAGTTACAAAATAACTTTTAGTAAGAATGTAATGCCCTGGATTCCGGTGCATTCCGCTCCGATTTCCGGAGTGCTACTCTCAATCAGAAACTAAATAAAACCATAAACAGAAATTTCAAAGCACAATTTTATAACTTAGTTTTCCACAATTACAAGCTGGAAATTTCCTAAACACACTACAGGATCGAAATTTCAAGCCAAACGTATCTGTAGTTCAAACGGGAACCAACTAAACCAAAATTTACATCCGGATATCCTAACTATTACAAGGTAACAATCTATACATCCTTAACAAGTCATAAATCTAAATGTTCAACATACCAAAATACAAGCTTATATACATAAATTCCAAAAGAAACGCCATATACTAACACGGGGCTTCAGTCATTACATTTACGGTCTAAGAACCTACATGATATTTATGGAATCATGAGTCCACTGACCCAGTAAAACTTATAGCTTAGGACAGGAGTACAAAATTCTACGATGAGCATATCAAGAACGAAAATCATGGATGTGACTTCATATAACAATTTAGGACAACAGAACGAACAGAACAAATGGATATCATAAATCATATGTCACATCCATGTCAATAAAACTTATAAGGCTAATTCAAATGTTTGGTGGATCTGTCATCCTTATCACTCCACTTACAACTCCGAGCAAACGCTTAAGGAGAGTCATAAATATACAACTCCGAGCCGAAGCTCAAGGAGAGTCATAAACATACAACTCCGAGCCGAAGCTCAAGGAGAGTCATAAATTTATAGCTCCTAGCTGAAGCTCAACGAGAGTCATAAACTTACAGCTCCGAGCAAACGCTCAAGGAGAGTCATAAACATACAACTCCGACCCGAGACTCAAGAAGAGTCATAAACTTACAGCTTCGAGTTGAAGCTCAATGAGAGTCATACGTATGTGAGACACAGTCGCCGCAGCACGGTCGACCACGAGTCTCAAACATAATCCTTCAGGACCCTACTTCCAGGGCCCATCTGGTCTATCCAACATACATACAAATATATAGGTTTAAAAGTAAACAGAACGTATCGGAACATAACGAATGTATCAGAACATATTGAACATATGGCCATGACGGCTCATATTTTGAACTAACGAATCAAGCATACAAATTGGATTTGGATCTTGAACTTAGAGATATTATTTTTGAAGTTTAAAACATTATCAGGAAATAAGATATGGACTTGGTTTACCGAATAAAAATCAAAACATAAATATCTGAAACTAGAATTAGCATTTAGAATACCCAATTTAAAAATTGGATTGTTTTATCGAAAGTGAAGATTGCAACCAACCACGGATACAATCAATTCGATTGGAATTTTAGACATATAAAAATCATTCCTAAGCTCAAAATATTTTAAGAACATAATTCTTAGATATATTCAAAAGATTAATATTAATCGTTATAAGTTTATAGCAAAAAATAAATTCAATAAACGGATCGTCTTGACTTCGGACATAAGAAAACCATTTAAAAATATTTAAAATACTTCGAAGAAATAAAATACGGGCTTAAGTTAGCAAAATAGGATCGAAATAGATGAATTTTGGCTACTGGAATGAGCGCTTGAGTGCTCAAATGGGTGCTCGGGTGCTCAACTCTCTGGACTCGGGCGCTTGGGCGTACATTTGGGCGCTTGAGCGCCCAAACGACGGCCGAAACCAGTGGCTTGGGCGCTTAAGCGCTCGGAATTTTTTTTTTTTTTTTTTATAATTTCTGGGAATTCTCTATATTTTTCCCTACAACTTTTGTAAAGCATGTTGTATTAAATTCTAAGCCTAAACATTTTTAAAAATTAAGGAAAATAACTAAAAATTCATTTTTTCCAAGTTTATTTATTACTTCTCTATCTTTTATTTTCGTTTCAAATATTTCATTTTTGTTCCAAATACATATTTTTGAGATATTATTAAGTGTGATAATTTTTATAAACCATAGGTTTAAACTTTGGTTTCGGATCTCTCGAAAAGTAAGAATTTTTGTCGAAAATCATGTTTTAAGTCCATATTTTTCCATTCTCTTTTATTCTTTGGTTAAATCATTATCTTAGTCCATAATCCAAAATCTAAATCCAATCCAAAGTTTAGGTAAAATGTCAAGGGATGTGCAAGAGGCTTTGGATAATTATAACAAGAATTTGAGCTCAAGATCAACATTGATGACAACAACAATAAACATAAGCTCAATATAAAACCAAAGAAAACATGATTTTCATGAGTTCAATATGAATAATCAAGGCATGATGGAGAAGATCATATAACAAATGAAGGAAGCAAGAGAGTTCCATAAGTCTTACCTTAGTACTAAGTGTGATTAAAATATGAACTCCGAGTGTAGCAACTGAATCAAATGCCTAAATCACACCATAATTCATTTATCAAACTTGAGTCATCTCTTACATATCATATAGACAACTTAAAACTTGGCTTATCCAAAGTGTGGAGAGTTTTTTTTTTCCCTTGATTTCCTTCCTTGATTTATCTTTAAGACTTGAGCTTAAAACAATTGTGTATGTGTTTGAGGGTGGATGGCCGAATTGGAGAGAAGAGAGGGAGTGAGGTGTTGGGTTGTATTTTTTCCAGATTTTGTAAGAGTGTAAAGGAGGCTTCGAGCTTCAAGTTCCCATTTATAGAGAGAGGAGTTGATGGCTAGTCATGTTGGGGGCATGGCTTCTACCTATCTCCATGGTGTTTGTTCACCAACAAGTGAGGGAGGCCATGCATTTCAATTTCCCAAAAATCTGAATTTGGATGAGTGTGTATATATATATATCAATTCTTTTAGAGTATTTAGTGTGTATGTATACATATACATATGCCGAGAATTAGGGGGGTGTTTGGGCCGTCATTTGGGCTGAAATTAGAATAGAAGTTGAGGCCCAATCGAGGGAAAGTTTTGGACACGAGATACGTGGTTTGGAAAATAATTCGTTGCACGTTTTATTGAAATCGTTTTATAAATCTTAAATCAAGGAAATCTCGGGATATTACAAAGAACTTATGTTAACATCTTATAAGTCTAACTATTTTATTTTATCGAAAATTTCAACAACTAATTTTCTAAATAATATTAAAATCTCATAACTTCTAAGATCATCTTATGCAAGAGTTTATAAGGTGTTATGGATAAATTTATTGGACACACCCCCTTAATCATTAAATCAATATAATCAATTTATGTGGAAAAAAAAAAGAGCACTCGATCATTGCAATAATAAATATCAACAATAGATCAGCTACAATTGAATCAAAACCAAATACACTAATAAAGATAGATATTTAAAGCTACAATGAGGATGCTTGACGTGGCTTCTTCTTTGCAGTTAGTTATTTTCATTAGACAAGCTGAATACATAGTAAAATTTGAGATTATTTGCAATTACGAATTAAAAAAAAAAGATAAGATGTATTTAGTATTTGCAAAATAAGTAATTTTCTAGAATTTTAGTGTTTTAAATTATTGTCTTGTCTCCAAAAATAATCCTCACACTTTATCATATGACATAGTAATTTTTTCATGGAAAAAAATAAGTTAAATGCTAAAACAATTACCCATAACTAAAAGTTGAAATGCTGGTAGTATTATGGATTCATCACTCATTAGCTTTTCTATCTAGTACTTAAAGAAAAAAGTTTTGGCTATGTTTAGACGGTGTTTGGATGAGCTTATAAACTTTTATTAAAACATCTTATAAGATGCTTTGAACCTTATAAGATGTCATAATTATTTGATAAAACTTTTCAAAAACGATCTTATTAGCTCTCAAAATGAAATATTAGGATTTTATATGTTTTTTCAAAAAAGTATGAAGTTTCCAATTTATTTTTAGAATCTTGACATGCATCTTCAATTTTGTCTATTACAACTACAAAATTGTTGTTACTAACATCTTTTAAGTTAAAAAGTCTCATGTTATCAAAATATTTTAACAAGTTATTTTTAAAACAAGATCTAACATCTTATAATTTTAAAACATGTAGGAGCTTTTCCATTGCAATATTTGAAATGTTTTCATTTCTCAAAATTGAATTAAAAACAAAACAAATTAAAACCGGCATTCCGAGGAAGATATTCTTTTTAAAAAGTTACAAATATTTCAATACGAATAAAAGATAAATGTTTATTTTTCAATTATTATTTTAATATAATCCATATTTTGATAATATTAATCAATCCAAAATAAAAATTTGATAAAACTAAATGTTCGCACAAATTTCGCGAGTGAAAATTATGCAACAAATAGAAAATTAGAGAAAATTACAATTTGGAGAAAATAATATTCCCCTGATTCTTCCTTCGAAAATTTCAAATGCTTTGAGCGTAATCTCGTCTTCAATAACGTCAATTCGAGGGACTTGGAGTCTTGTTCTTGAATCAAACGTGGAATTTGATGAATCTCTCGATGAACGCCGGGATCTTCTTGGACTTGGACTTGAATTTTAATAAATTTTGGAGTAAAACTCTTCGCTTGATCTTCTTCGAGCTTCGAATCTTCCTCCAATAACGTTAATTTGAGGGCTTCGCAACTTGATCTCGAATCAAGCAATGAAATATTGAAGAACTACGTGACGAACGCTTTGATCTTCACTTGGAACGCTGTAAATCTCCTTCAAACTTCGTAGAGAGAACTTTTGGGACTTCCTTCAATTCCTCTGGCTTGAATGACTTGATGTCTGGAATGAGTTCTAGAGCACCCTTTATATAGATGCTTGAGTTTGAGAACCCTAGCCCACTTGGACTTCTCTTGATAAAATCCAGAGATTTACAAACTCTTTTGGATATTATCTTCTAGATTTGATATTATATTTTTTTAAATAATATCAAATTAATGTTTTAATTTGATTGGCCCACATATCTAAATGTGCCACTTGTCACAATTTGATTGACTTGGAACTTTGCTGACTGCAGAATTCAATTTTATTGGTCCCAACACTTCATTTTGACACTTGGCAGAATTTGATTTGTCCAAAAATAAATATTTTGATTATCAATTAATTTCTTATTTATTTCTTTTGGAATTAATTTATTAATTCTCAAAATAATAAATAAAAAATATTTAATTGATATTTAATGTGTAATTTCATACGTGTCACTTTTTAATTGGATGAAAAATTAATCGTCTACAAATGCCTCCTACTTCAAGGCTTGGCGAAGAATACATGAAATATCGATTGGAGATGAGACTTGAAGTACTTGAAAATTTCCTCTAGCCATCAAAATGTATTTATATATATATATGTATACATTTTAATTAGCTCTCCTTTAGTGCAATTTATAGCAGATTGAGGAGACAAGTGCAATCCTTGAATTTTCACTTCTCATCCCTTCTTTAATCATTGCAATCCCATGGACATTTTATCAAACATATTGGATGCGGGCAACAGGAAAATCAAGCCGTGGGACTTTACACCCACTCGCCTTCCTCTTTTTTTTTTTTTTTGTTTATTTGGGCTTTTCATCAAACATGTAGGGTGCATCTTGAGTTACCCAACTCTTGCTAAACTCACGTGCGTCCTTTCCTCCAAACCGTAATCGGGGCATAAAAAATCAAGATAATTTGGACTCCCTCAATCCAATTTGATTATAATTACGATTCTACGAAAAGAATTCCAGTATCAATTGGACTCTAATTTCCATCCACTCCAATAATCCAATTCAATCATAATTATGATTCTACAAAAAGAATTTCAAGATCAATTAGACTCTAATTTCATCAGCTGATACACTCCTGTAATTAGAAGGATACCAACTCCAATCAAGGAGTATCAATCGATTCCCATATCTATCAGGAGACCTTATCCCACCTAAACTGAGAATTCTACTTGAGTTGAGAAACCTTGAAGAAATCCCTATAAATAGATGCCGCCAGAGAAGAACTCATATCATCGAAAGCTGATTCAAGGTGTGGATCTGAAAACCCCGTATCAGTTCTTCTTCTTTCCCGTTAGATGATTTTCCAATTTCCCGTTCTTCGGCTGACTTCTTTCTTGATTTTGGTAGAGGTGGTTGGTTTGTTCGTGTTCATCTTCTGATCTGGAGGAAAGTTCTTGAAAACTTAGATCACGAATTCGATCTTCAAGGTTGGTGATGGCTGCCATTTTCGCTACTTTCCATCTCTCCTTTTATTGCGGGTGAAGTAAGTGGGGTAGATGGAGGAGAGAAGAAAGAGAATTCTTGTTTTAATTCTCACTTTTTGCCGACACCTTCACGTGGTCAAGTTATAACAATTAAGCCATTTTTTTTTTATTTGTTGGTTTGTGTTTGTATTCACATCACACATGGCCATATTCATATGTTAGGATTGCATTTCCCAAGTCATTGCAAGCTTTGATCACAAAAGGAACGTATATATTCTGAAGTTTGTCAAATGCTGCCCCATAATATTCCTTTTATGTTTGTGCATACATGCATGTGTCTTTAAAATTCCATATTTATTATCACTTGTTGCTTTGACTCCAACTCATCAAATTCTTTTCGCTTGTAGCTCAACGTATTATCATGGTTTACTTTAAAGACGTTTCGCCATTTCCTAGATCGTATCAACTGATTATTCTTGATGATGAGAGTCAAGCTACCGAGAAGGGCACTTGTTTGACAATACGCACTCCTATTGCGGGTAGATATGCAAGACCGTGGCCGCAATTGGCGAATTCCCTTCACTTGAAGGAATGGTCTCAAGAAATTTCCTTGAGCAAGACCTTGAAGGCGTGGATTTTATTGGCGGCTCATCATCAATATTCAAATGAATTGATTCGTGATCAAAAGTCAAGTTCAAGTGATCGAGGCAGTCGTCGACTATTGAACGAGAATTTTCTACCCACGTTGGGTCACTGAATTATTCAAGGAAAAGCCAGATGGGGAGATGTCCTTCAATTTGTTGGTGAATTTCAATACATCAAAGGATATTGGGAGTGGATTGAAGACGTTCTCAGCCGATGCAGACACAAACTTGATGCTGCACAAATATATGACTCCGTTTATGCTTCATTCTTCACATATGATCACAATTCCGAAGTTATGAAGGCATTTTTTGAAGCATGGTGTCCGCTTACTAATATGCTTTTAACATCTTTTGGAGAGTTGTCGATCTCATTGTGGGACTTGCACTCTCTTGTTGGCTTACCTTTGACTGGATCACTTTATGATGAAGTGATCCCAAATTTTGAAGAGCTGACTAGTGTTGATCAAACAAATAATAGATTCATTCCACGCGCCTGCAAGTATTTACTCCATGCTTATCATTTGCTTCGAAAGAGCGTTGTTGGTCAATTTTCTAGAGTTTCCATTGAGATGTGAATTTCATTTTGGTCGAAGAAAGACATGAAGTATCGACAACCTCCCCCACGTAAAGAAAAGAAGAAGACTCACCCAAAGTCAACTCATAATCCTTCTGGCAATTTTGATGTTCATCAAGAGCGGACTACGATGGAGGAAGCACCATTTTCGAAGCTAGGACTTGATCGAAAACTAAGAGATGAAACTTACTTGGCGGCATACTTGGCATGTTGGCTTTGCACATTTGTTCTTCCCATCGATGATGTTGGATCGATACGTCCAACTACTTTTAAAATAGCAAGCATGATGGCAACTGGTCGAAAAGTGAGCTTAGGCATTCCTATTTTGGCGAGCATCTATAAGGAGTTGAATAAAGTTTCAAACTCTCCTAGACCAACTCGTGTTAGCTATCCTTTCCCTATTCACTTCGTCTATGCTTGGTTAGATGCTATTTTAAGACACATTACTCAGTCCCTCAAGATCTTCGTGGTCCCAAGATGACTCAATTTTCTGGCGAAGGTGGTGCAAGATATTTTGATCCAAAGGAAGCTCGCAAGAGAATTCACAAAGGAGATTCTGCTCATTGACTTACAACATGATTACCAAGAACTAGAACTTGCTATTTGTTGATGATAGAAAGGCTAAAAAACTTGAACAAGATTACTTCATTGCGATTCGCTCGAACTACCTTACTTTGCATCAAGGTGAACGTTTTGTTATTGAGCCCTACAGTCCTCATCGATTTAGTCGTCAATTTGGATATTATCAAGAAGTACCGAGAGTTCTTAGACGTGACTTTCGCCAAGCTGACTTAGAGGATGGACTCCGTTATTGGCGATTATGTACTTTATCCAAATCGATGTCGAAGGCATGATTTCCTAATATGCCCCCGAATGTAAAGAAATTTTCCTCAGAAAATTACAAAAAATGGTAGGCTAATATCCATGGAGATTACTTTGATGAGAACCTTGAGAGTTTGATTTCCATGAAGCCAACAGTTTGAGCTGAAAATAATGATCAAGATGAAGGAGCTAATTTGCTAATAGACAAGGATCATGATGTTCAAATTGTGAAAATTACAGAATCTCATGAAGCGAATAAGAGGAAAAGTGCTTTTCATCCTGTTGAAGAGAGTAGTACAGACCGCCGCTGGAAGAGGCCTAAAAGAGATTCCAAAATTTCCAAACAAACTGAAGCTGATGGCGATGAAACTGGAAGTAATCAGACTCAAGCTTTTGCGAGGAAGGTTATTTCTTAAAAGAAATTTCCTTAAGCAATATCATTTTCATGATTATTGCTTAATTTAATATAATTTTCTCTATATCCTTTTCTTTTGTTTTTCAGCTAGAGAAGGAAATCTTTGGTATTGATGATGATGAGGAATCACAAGATAGCCAAGCATCAAGTACGAAGCCTAATTCGTATACTCCAGTTGCTATGAAAATGAGCAAAAAAGTAGCCGATTCTCCTAAAATTAAAGAACCACCTCAATGCATTGATGTTTCCATATTTGAAGGAAAGAAACTTGTGCTTAATAATCAAAAGAAATTCCTTCAAATGTTGTGGGATGATTTTTGTCGAAAGATATCAAATACTCCCCTTGACTCCATTTCATCCATTCATGATGAAGTTCAAGTTGTACTTATGTCTATTAGGAGTTTTGATAAATTTGATATGTCCCATCTAGAAGAGAGGTTGACGATGCTGCTTGACAAAGCTGCTGCCTACGATATTGCAAGGTCTTCATCCCTTAATAAAGCATCTAAGGAAATTCTTGCTCGACAAATGAAAGAAGTTGAGCACCGTCTTTATGAAGCTCGCATTAAAGAAAGCAAGGCGGAGGAAGAACTCAATAACTTGGAGAAATGCAAGAGGAACTAGCTTGCTTTACTGGATCAACAACAACAAATTCTTCAAAGTGTTCAAGTAGAGGTCCGTGAGATCGAAGAAGAAATCATTACTTTGGAGAATACTTCTTCTCTTAGTGATGAAGTTATCGAAAACTTAGACACTGCGATAAAACAAGTGGAGGTTGCCAAAGCGGAGTTGGAGAATTTGAAACCCTTCATTTGAAGATTATTTTGTTTTGTCCCCCTTTTTTTGTGCATTTTTATTTTACTTGATATCACTCTCCATTTTTTTTTTTTTTATGTAAAGGAGCATCAATTTGATGGATTCGTAATAAAATTTGTTATTTTCTTTTTTTCCATAATCTTCACTTGCTATTTTTGCTTGTAAAATGACCCCTGAATTGGGTATTTGAGATAGGCCTTAATGACTTCCTTCAAAGCAAACATCTAAAATGCACATCTTCCAAGATGAACATTTGAAGTAAACATACTCCAAGATGAACATTTAAAATAAACATCTCCCGAAATGAATAAATATTTTTAAAGATGAACATCTAAAATAAACATATTTCAAGATGAACATTTAGAACAAA
>JACFYI010003535.1:355533-372058 GCA_014898755.1 Handroanthus guayacan | reverse complement strand
ACATTTCTCCCATCCTAACTCCCAATTATTGAGAACAAAACCTACCAAATTGATCTAAAAACACTAAATTCCGATCAGAACTCTCCGCCACACCACTAAACTCACCATATCTATGAAAACCATCATCCAAGAATGAAAAGGAATGACACTTATCAACATAGCTAGCCAAACGGGCTCGCGCAAGAATCAGATCATGTTGCAGCTTCACCATCTTGTGCTGCAACGACGCAATTGCGCCAATGCAGCCATAGATGGGGTCCCGCAGCCGCACCTCCGCCTCGTACGCTAGCGAGTTCACGGCGGCGGGCCTTTGATCTTCCGGCACTTGGTTTAGGATCTTGATAACGTTGGAGGCTCCGAATACTTTGTGCACTTTGGCGAATTTGTCATACTCGTCGGACCGGAAATACGGCCGGAATTGGCAGTCTGAGCTGCATCTTCTCTTCAAGAACTTGCAGGCTGCGCAGGAGGAGCTTGAGCGTGGTTCTTGAGTGCTCTTCATGTTAGGTAATTGTTGTTTCTGTTCTGAGTGTAATATTGTTTTGTATGTGTTATTTATATTTTAACTCACGTCATGACGTCACTATATTTAATAGGGATAATTACCTCTACACTATATGAGATTTTGCATAATTAATAAAACACCCCTAGAGGATTAGGTAATTACTATTATACTCTCTACTGCTAATTCAATATGACGCATAATTACAGTTACTTACACTCCCTAAGCTTATGCAATAGGATTTACTTGCAATGTTTCAAGATTTTCAGGAGGTGTAATTATAATTATATGTTAGTTGAACTAGTAGTATGTAATAGTAATTATCCAAATCTTAGAAGATGTTGAAATAATGATCCCGATTTAATATTAGTAACTTGAGTGCGCATTTGATGTGTGTGTTTAATAGTAAGGATGTATGTATGATTGTGGAATTATAAAGTGATTGTGGAATTATAAAGTGGCATTTACGAAGTTATTAGTAACAAATGGTAGTACAATATAAATAAGTTGCAGTTGTAATTATGGGTATTAATTAGGTAAATTTAGATTACATAAAAACACATTATAATTGAGTGATGATTCGAATAGGGCTGAGGTAAGGGGTACCTTTGGAAAATCATCTAAACAAAAGGGTGTCGTTGCTTTATCTTTTTTTTTTTTTTTTTTTTTATTCTTTTTAAGAAGATAATCATGGTTGGTTTCCTAGCTACCCCTATAAAACTCAAACCTATAATCTATTTGTCCGCATTTATGATTTTTCTTTTGGTTTTTTGGTAATCCTCTAAGTGAAGTGGTTCGACCTACGCTTAAAATTCCCTCTTTTAGAAGAGGTCAGTGTTCAATTCACATCCTCAAAAAATAAAGAAAAGAGTATGAGTAGTTTCTCTTTATAATATTTAAAGGACTAGCATTTCATGTACATTGGATGTGTGTGTACATTAAATAATTCAAATACATAATGTATATGCATTATTTATATCACGTATATAGTTATGGAATAAATTAATAAATTTATCATTTTTGAGTCATTATCATTTTAAATAGACAATAAGGATATCTTTGAGATATCACTTTAAAACACAGAAGGATCAGTGCTTACATAGCATAAGACATTTAATTCATAATTACAAAATTAGAAAAAGCTTTTTTACTTTTAAAATTTATTATTATATTATCATTTAATCATAAAGTGTTTTGTCACTTTACGTTTTTGCATATAATGTTGTGGCATACATATTTATATTCTGAACTCGTTATCTTGTATTTTTACTCATGTTATGTTACTCTATTTAGCATGTATGTAATAGCTTCTTGTAAATTATTGATCGAATTTGTCGACTTTTCACTTATAGTTGTTTTTATGTTCTTATCTAATAACTTACAATCTATTTGAATTTGTACATGAATGAATATATAATTGTGAAGCAATTTGAATACCTTATATGTGAGATTCAGAGATATGTTTATTCATATGACTTTCAATTACATACTAAAATCATCTTGAGTATTGCCACCTTAGGATATTGGCAATAATCATGATTAATCGGCAATGCGATGCTTGTCTAAGAAAGCAGCTAAAATGATCCTTTTGAGTCACTAATTAGAAAGGGTTATTATCTTTGACTAACACTCAATTTGCGTTCACAAGCTCACCAATTATATTGAGTTAAACATAATTTTGAACACAATATATAGTTTACTTAAGTATTTGATGGATAGGAGAAATATGTTGACTAGCATAGTCCAAAAGAAATTAGGGTAAAGTGAACTGTGAATATTCTCATTTTTAATTTTATAAACAGTTGTATATCCTAAACCAATGTAAAGCATTTGATCTTTAATGTGCTTGTTGGTCACATGACTTATTTGCACGTGTAGTTTTTTGGGAAAATCTATTATGTAATGGGACAATCACCTTGTACGTGGTATCCACCCTCATGTGCGATTGCTAAATGTTAGGAAACTAACATGCATTGCTCATGTGAGCTGGCTTGGACCCATGGGTGTAAAAATAGAAGGGGTTGATTTCTTTTTTGAATTGAAGAAACTTTCCCATAATTCCCATTTTTGACCTCCATTTACCACTCATATACAACCTTTTGGAGGTCAGAAAATCATAGTATTGTTTATCATTCTCGAGTAGATAAATAGAGAATTGAAATTTTATGATTATATATACCATTAGAGCATTCCTAGACTTTGCATTTGAGTTGTGAATCTAGATTTGCTTCAGCCTATAAGCATCTTCTAACCAAAGGAACAAGGAAAACATGAGGGAAGTTTAGTGAAACAACACTGTAGGAACATTTGGTATACTTTTGGTAAATTCATGCAAATATTTTCATATTATATATTTTTCAAGGTCTTTGCTTTGAGAAGCATAGACATAATGGGTTTTGGATACTATAAAGTAGATTCAATGAGTCTTGATTGTGTAGAACAGAGTCACACCACAAGAAAAAATAACAAAAGTGACAAAAAATTGAGTGGCAATATAAAAATTATCACTAATTTTATATAAATAGTGATAAAAAATCACATTTTGTCACAAAAAAGATTTTTAACAAACTTAATAGTGACAACAATATGTTTATATTGTCACCATAGATAATTGGTGACATATATATAGTGACTACCTAGTGACAATGAAAATCTTGTCACTAAATTATAATGACAATTTTTTTTGTCACTAGATTGTCACTATATATGTGTCATTAATTGTCTATAGTGACAATTTAAAACACTATCTTTTGTCACTAATAAGCTATATAGTGACAACACTTAAAATATTGTCACCAAACTCATATAATTAGTGACACAATTAAAGTCATTGTCACTTAAAACCTATAATTAATGACAATTTTTATATTGTCACACATTTTTTTGTCACTCAAAATAGATTTTTTTGTAGTGTCATTATATAAATTTAAGGGATTTTTAGTAATATAAAGTAAGATAAATTTTAGGATTTTGCTATATGAATATTTTTAAAGTATAGATCATGATAGAGTAATATTCTACTCATTCACGACTTGTCCTAAGCCCACATCCCTAATTATTGAATTCCTCCATGCAATGTTTTAAAAAATTAATTGGAAATAGTTGGAAAATAGGTGAATGATGTAAATGTGTCTTTATGGGGCATGGTTGTGGGATATGATTGTTCAACAACAAATAAGACATGGGACCTATATATATTGACCTATCAACAAAGCTAAATGGGATGGTTCACAAATCAATTGATGCATGAAAAGTTGTCCCAAAAAGAAAAGAAAATCTTACTTCAAGTTGTTTTCAAACAGAATAAGCAAAATCTTATCTGGCTGAATTTCATTAAGCTCAGTCAAATACATATTTGGTGTCAGTTAATTTCCCCTTATAAAATTCAAAATATATATTTTGTGTCTGCCATTAAAATATTATTGAAGCTAAAATATGGAAAATTTAAAATTTTAATTATACTTAATAAATATGGAGCAGATTATTAAAACCAGAGATATTAGAAGCAAACATAATTGAAACTAAATTAAAATCATTGATCATCATAAATGATAATTAAAAAAATAGCACTTTTAAGAAAGGCTTGAAATAAAACAAAAAAAGGAAAGGCTTGAAAGATCTTTACACATGAGGGCATCTTTATCAAAATTGGTGTCTGTTGGTACATCAAAAATACAAAGGGGCCTAAGACAACTCTCTATGGATAACGTGACAGTCTCATATCTTGAGGACAAAGGGTGCCTCTTCATAAAGAAAGTAGAAATAAATCATGATCACTATTTAGTTATCAAAATTAATTGTACACAAATTTGTGAAATAATTTATGATGTTTAAGAGTGAATAGCTTAGAGAATTCATGAGGTTCTTTTCATTGCTTTGTTTCTTTTTATTTTTCTTAATTTTTGTGATTAAAAAGATCTGCATTAATTAATTTATACACTTGATAAAATAGTGAAATTATTAGCTTCTCCAATTTTATTTTAAAAATTATTAATGCCTCTAAAGACCGTCCCATGGGAAAATCCAAATGAAGTAGTGAGTCGACAATTTTGCTGGTGCTTTTATATTTTTTTTTAAATAATTGAATTATAAACCCAATTGTTCCACTAAAGGATCTTGATATGCATTAAAAAGAAGCAACAATTGGCTCAACACCTCTGGAGATTTGACATAATTATCAAGACAACCCTTAAGATTTGGATAATTACTATTACACTGCCTACTGTTAATTCAATTAATGGATAATTACAATTACAAATCCTAAAAATTCTTAAATGTTACAAGTAGATTCCTCAACAAGGGAGTATAATCGTAATTATGCATAAGCTTAGAGAGTACATATAATTGTAATTACGAGTCATGCTGAACTAATGGTTGGGGATAAAATGATAATTATTCAAAATTTAAGGAGTATTTTGATAATTATGCCAAATCCGATGGGGTATTGAGGTAATTATCCCTAAATAGAATTGATTTTCTACCACTCAAATTGCCTCACCAAAATTTTGAATCACAAAATCATTTGTGAAATCCTCCAACAAAGTTGTTGACTCTTTGGATTCTAAATTACACCGCTAATGCTTCACTATTAAGCTCCATTAACCACAATAAGTGAAATTTAGAACCCTTCAATGATGACAACCCATAATGTCAAAATCATCATTAGGTTATTACATTAGCTTTGTAACTGCATTACCTCAAAGATAATATAGGCTATCTCAAGAAGAATTAATATTAACTTTTAAGAGGGATAATAATCTAAAAAGGACAGCGCCTTACTTTTAGTTTGTGCTTTTCTTTCACTAGTGAAATTTTAATTGCAAACTGAAAGGAACCACTAATGTTGTCAATGAGTAGCGCTACCAATGGCCATCACTTTATGGCATCGCTTCCCCCTTTTTATAAGAAAGATACAAGTTCGCGTCCCGTTGATAGCATGTAGGTATTTGTCTACTGAAATGATAGTTTAGAATATTATTGTACTTAAGTCATGTATTTGATTTTTAATATGTACTCTTGTAATGATATTGATATACAGTTGAATGCAATCGTTTTTCTATTAAAAAAAGGGGGAAAAAAAAGAGTAGGGCTTCCAATGTGGGCCAATTTTAATGTGCATTTAATTTGAATTTTAGGATCATTAATAATTATACTGTTTGATTGATTATATTCAACTATAAATAGAGATAATTACCTCTACCTCCTAAAGTTTACCATAATTATCAAAATGCCCACTAAGGTTTCAATAATAGTTATTCATCCCTTACTGTACAGTTAAACTAATACATAATTAAAATTACACCCCATAAACATATGCACGTATTACAATTACACCTTCTAAATGCATGCATATATTATAATTGTACCTTATCTGGGGGGGCCTACTTCTAATATTTAGAATTTTTAGACGGTGTAATAGTAACTACCCAAACCTTAGGTGCTATAATGATAATTATCCAAATCTCAGGGATGTTTTGGCAATTATGCTGAACTTCAGGGGCTGTTGAGGTAATTATTCTTTATAATGATTCATAATTCAAAATAGACGGACCGGATATGAAATTAAGCAATTCGCTTCATTAAAAATTCAAACCCAAGATTGAAATAATATGCCTATTGTATTGGTTATCTTATATACTATTAAGAGAAAAGTACATTAAGCCACCCAAACAATAGGCGTTTTTACACTTTGCAACCTAATAAAAAAAACGTTACATTTTGCCATCTCAACTTTGCAAAATTTTTCACTTTGCAATCCAATCTATTTTCCGTGGATATATTTTATCGGCAGGTGGCATTGTGCAAAATTTTGCAAAGTTCAGGTTGTAAAGTGTAACGTCCCCTATCATGATATTTAGACACGTGTCCGGTGTGCGAATATTCCGATGGAATATTCTTTGAAAAATGTACTGAGGTTGCAAAGTGAAATTTTTGCAAAGTTGAGATGGCAAAGTGTAACTTTTTTTATTAGATTGCAAAGTGCAAAAACGCCCATAGTTCGGGTGGCTTAATGTACTTTTCTCTAATATTAATAATGTTGGCTTAATATTTATGCTTTATCATTGCCGTTGCCATTGGACCTTAGCCTTAAAAATTTTAGTTGAAAAGCAAGAGGGATACCAAAAATGAAGAGGGGAAAAGAACGGAAAAAAAAAAAAAAAGAAAGAATGTCAACTATCAAGTGTCATAATGATATCCTCAAGATAATCCAAATATCTAATGTGAACAAACACTTAGAAGGTATTTGGGTGTCATAAAGTGTTTGATACAATTTTTCAAAAAATATCTTATTAGCTTCTAAAATAAGATGTTAGGAGCTTATAAACTCTTTTTGGAAAAGTAAGGAAATTCTAATTTATTTTTAAAATCTTCACATGCACCTTTATTTCTAACTATTTTGATTATAAAATTATCATTACTATATCTTATAAACTTAAAAGTCTTATTTTAAATAAGATATAACATCTCATAAGCTCCAAAAACATCTTATAAGATGCATGAGTTTATAAGATGTTTTAAATAAGCTTAGCCAAACACCCTCTTATAATCAAAATGTTTAACTTTTGGGTCAATACATGAAAAAGTCGTCAAAAACTCAAATCTTGTATAGATTATTTTATAAAATTATATATTATATGTAACTCAAAATTTAAAAATAAATATTTTATCCGGTCGAATTTTTTGTCAGACTCCGAGTACCCAGTAGACTCAAATAAAAATACAAAGCATAGATCTAATAAGCCATCGAGTCAGCTTCAAATATTTTACATTGCTTATCAAGTTCGAATTCAAATATTTATATTACTTATCAAATTTGAATCCGAATAGCACTAATTTGATCAGATCCAAAAAAGGAAAAAAAAAAAAAAGGAAAAAATGATAACATTCAACTCGTGGATAATCCCAATTGAATAATAGGACGGCCTTCTCTTCTTATTAACATTGCAACAAAAGAAAAATTCAATGCTATCCACTTGGGCGCAACCCAAGTGATCAAAAAGAAAATTTTAAAATTTTCAGTGTGCGCCACTTATTTCTAAGAATAAGATTTTTAGCCCCCATAAGTTAAGAATTCCTACCCATAGGCCATAAGTAAATTTAGGTGGGAGAAATTGTTCCTCAATCAAGAGACTTTTAGCGTTGGGAGTTAGGTAAGAAGAACTGATCCTTTTTACCATAGTGATGTAGCAATTTAATAAGACTAGACTTGAGTCTTAAGGTGAAATCCTTTATGAAGGATAAAAAATTAGAGACCAAAACTGAAACCAAAGATTTACCTCTGAGCTTCTCTTAAGGGAAATTGTGGATATATAACTCATATATATTACAAGATGAAAGCAGTAGCTCAAACATGAGTAAAGTCCTCGATTATTTAATTGATATAACTAGTAGTTTATATAACATGACTACTGATTTAAGTGAAGACTTACTGAAAATACATAGAATTGAAAACATTGATTTACTTGAAAAAAAAAAAAAAAAAGAGAACTTAGTCAACAAAGACTTAATATTAGTAGAGAAACAAAATTATGAAGTTATAAAAGAAATTAAAACTCTAAAAGAAACCATAGGAAACAAAAACATTAGTGTTTCCAAGGGTAAGGCAGAAACTAGTAACATAATTAAAACAACTCTGTTTAAAGGTGCTAAAAACTTTCAAGAGCTAAAGAGCAATTCTTAACAATAGATGTTGAGAAAGAAAAGAGATGTGATGATTTTTTAGCATATAAGAAATAATTGAATATTGAAGGATAAGATATAAGGATATAAATGTTACAAATGAAAGAACAAAATATCACAACTACTTACAATTCTTATGTGAACTACATAAGAATATTTTTCAAGAATCTAAATGAGTCATAAAGATAGACACAAATGATGAAAATTCAGAAATTGAAAAATTTTATGCAATAAGCATGGTGAATTCTAATTTTGAAGAAAATAGTTCAGTTTCTGAAAATAGTGAAGAACTATATAAGTTTTTGAGAGTGAAGAAAAAGGTCTTGAGTCAGTTCCACATGAAGAATTAAACCAAATCAGGCTTAGCAACGTGATTAAAGAAAAATTAAAATTAGATAATAATAAATTAAAAAATATAAAAATTTAGGGATTGATAATTTATACAATAATCAAGGTTTAAATCTTGGCAAATAGAACATTTTAAAATGTGTGAAAGAATTACCGAGACTAGCTAGGGCAACATCAAATAGTCAAATAGAAATTCAAATATTTGAGAAAAATAAGATTAAAAGACTAAAGGAAAAGTATTCCAAAGTTAGGTTTATACATATATGAATAACACAAATAAGCATTGCTCCTTTGTTTAGGCTTGGAATTGATTCCCTAGTTATTTGTGTTATACGAGATAAAAGATTTCATGAACCTGCCCGTCCTTCATAAGAGGAATACAATCCAAATTAGTGTTTGTAGAAATAATGTGTAGAGCTAACCCAAATTATTTTATCTCAACACAAGACAGAGGGATCCAAAATACGATAGTATTGAGGATTCAAACCCAAAATATCAAGTTTGGTGATATCCTTAATGACTTACGAGTCTCCTAGAAAGTTGTCCATCGGCTTACAAATGATACTACTGCAAAAACTAAAAATTTTGATTCTGATATGATTGAACTTTATGAAACAACACCTTCGATACAAAGATCCAACCAAAGCTTGTAAATTGAAAGGATCCAAGTGGACCAAAGGATTGGTTATTTGAAATTTTTTTGTGAAAGGCCTAAAAAGAAGCACAACCAAATAGAATTCCAAGCATTAGGAAAACATCCTTTCTTTTAAAGATAATAGACTCATAACTTGTAGTAAATCATTGACGTATGAATCGGGGAAGGAACTAGAGAAAATGGTAAAAATATATATATATATATATATAGGAACAAGAACTGCACAGTTTATTGTTTTACGTGGCAATAAAAGATTAGAAGAACAAAATTTGATCAGGTTTGAATAGACAGAATTTGATTCTAAAACATTTTTTTTTTTTTTTATAATCAAAATAAGAGAAGATTTTTTTACATACATAGACATAATTTTGAATTCTTAGGCTATAAAACTTATAGCTTACATGCCTTTGTAAATATAGAAGCAAACTCTTCAGTGTATCAACTAAAAAGGGAAAATTTTCACTTTTCGTTTGAAGTAAGCCATTTAATCACATTTTGTCCCGTCCCTCATCACATTTTGTCCCCTAACTTTCTATTTTCAATCATAAAACATGTTGCCGTCTTCTTTTCCTCTCTTTTCTTCTTGCGTTTATCTATTCTTGGCTATTTTCTTTAAAAAAAAAAAACAAAAACAATAATTCATTTCTTGCCCATTGTAAATTCCATAAACGAAACTCTAGCTCAAGTTTTAATTTACTCTGTTCAAAAGAAGATTTTTTGAAAGACAATGCGTATTGTCAGTGTGGAATTTCATTTTCTTTGCAAGTTTGTTTGTTTTAGTTATTAGTGTATGGTGTTTTATGTGTGAAATGCAGGATAATTCTCAAATAAACACAAAAGAGGGAAAGAAAAAGAGGAAAAATGCCCCTGACTTGGGCACAACTGTGCCCATAATTGTGTGTGAACACGCCCAAGGCAGAACACAGAAAAATTAATTTGGCGTTGGGCGCAAGCGGGTCCAAGAATGGGGGCGGACGCACCCGTTACAGAAAGTGAAGAAAAAATACGTCTGTGGCTGTGTATTTGGCGCAAAAAAAAATAAATTCCATCCAAAATTAACAATCCATTAACAACAAATAGAAAAAAAAAAAAAAAAGATAGCCGGATGTTTTGTGATTAAAAATAGAAAGTTGGGGGACAAAATGTGATGAGGTGAAAAGGTGAGGGACAAAATGTGATTAAGTAGCTTAGTTTATGAACGAAAAGTAAAATTTTTTCACCAAACACCATACCAAAAGGGATATGGCAAAGGACGAAATGTGTTATTGCCCGTAGAAATGCTAATAATACAAACAATTTAATGGAATACAAGACAAATTATATTCCATTCATAATCATGACCACCAAGGGTAAAAGAGCCTTTAGAATACCAAAACTATAATGTTTTCCTCATATGCATGGTGAGATCAGTTTAAGATATAAATTCCTACCACAATATTTTCCATGGGCATGACTAAGAAGAATTTTCTTTTTACAAATAGGGGGAAAAAAATCTTATACAATCTTATGGATAAAATCACATTCATTTGTGGTGACAGTAGTCCAATATTAAACTTAAAAGTCAATAGAAATAAAAGAATTAGAAAAGTCGTATTAGGTTTATGAAACATTAAGCCCCAAGTTTTCAAAAAATCCATTATTACTTCGGGAAGAATCTCTTAGGTATTGTTTACTTTCCAAAAGCTCCAGATTTGTTAATTTTAAAAATGGTTGCATTGAATATGTTTTAGGAAGTAGTACTCAAAGCAGTATCTATGCCTTCCTAGAATTCTTCAAAAAGATGAAGAGCTACAAGTACTCAAAAAACGAAAAGGCTCAGATGACTCAATTTGTGGTTATAGTTCTAAAAAGTTTAAACTCAATGAGTTGAATTATATCATTTTGAAAGAACACTTAGTCATAAAAAAATAGTATTGAGAGACTCAAATATAACAAGCTCTAGTCAAATTCATAACTAGAACTGATAATAAAGTTGTTTGAGATTTGCCAAAAACGAAAAAAGTTGAAGACAATCCCAAGAGAATGAAATGGTCAAATTATAGCTCTCTTAATACTCTTTTGAGGTTGTCCATATTAATTTAGATAAAAATATTCTTGCAAATTATCTTAGCAGGCACCCAAATAGACATTAATAAACTTGTTGTCCTGCAAAATAATCCCAACAAGTGATCCATTCCAAAAAATATGAATTTCAATATTAGAGGAGTAAACAACTCCAGGCTGAGAGGTCTACCAACCATCCAATATTGGCATCCACCAAACAATCACTTTCGGCATACTCCTAACAATAGTCATGGTACATGCCCCATTCTCATGCTACTACAGTTGTTGAACAAACATCTATAAAAATTGAGGAACCAAAGAATGTTTAATCTAGAGTAAGCAAGCAACTCTATGACCCAATCTTTGATAATGTGTTTTTGTTTGATTATTTCTCCAATTATCATATTAAGAAGGTCAAATACAATCTTCAAATGCACCCACTCTCAATATCAGCTATCGAGTGGGGCTTAGTTTGCAAAATCACATTTGACCATATGACCTAACGAAATATTAGGAATTTCTAGTCATGATCAAACAAATGATATATCAAATTTCCCACAAAATTAAAAGAACACCTTTGGAATTTAACATTTTAGTTCAGTAGGATGAATGAGTAGAGGAGAATTCTACCGACCATATCAAATGTGAACATTGAAGAAATATCAATTCTCCCAGAAACAAAATCTCAAAGGAAAAAGTTTAGGAGAAGCTAAGACAGAAGAAGAAATCCTTATCTGATCTTGGGTCATCTTGATTGATATATGCCCTGAAATTTAAAGGGATAAAGAAAGCAAAATGGTAACGGATAAAAGAAGATTATTCAAAACAATTATGTTTATCTCATCTAAAGAAAATTGCAAAGAAGTGGAGAAATTCCTAAAGGATATTTCCACCTTAGTTGATGCCCCGAAAATTGTCAAAGGAAAAATTAATAAGCATTGGACCAACTTGAGTTGAATAAGGCGCTTAATGAGTTAATGACTATGATCTGGTAGATGACTCTCAGTTTTTGGACCTCAGTGGATTCACATACTTTGCATAATATTGAAAACATGATGAAGGACAACAGAGATGAATCCCAAAAAGTTTAAAAAAAAAAAAAAAAAAATTGCCTTCAACTATAGAACCATGTGTCGTGAACCCCTAGTAATAATAAAGTGCTTTCACTGTTATCAAAATATTGTGAAGTTCAAAAATGAAGTTTTGGAGACTTTAAGTCCGATTTGAAATCTGGATTTTGGCTATAAAAAGAGGCCATCATTCAAATTAGGGATCATCGAGAAAAAGGCCAAAAAAAAAAAAAAGAAAAAAGAAAGAAAAATCCTAACCTACTCTACTCTTTAAAAAGTTTTTCTTTAGTCTTCTAGTATTCCTTACTCCCTGTATTTTGAAACACAATCATTGTATATTACCTTGTTTCGAGCACACAAATAAGTGTGATTCCTTTGTTTTAATAGTTGTCTCAGTTACTCTGTAACTTTGATATCAAAGCCTCATTACGATGTCCGATCTAAAACTTAGTTCATAGTTCAAATCCAGTTGCTATTACAATATCTAAGGTACTGTAAAATCTATTTATGCATATTTATGTTTCATAATTGAAGTAACATTCGATTTATTGTGTTTATTTAACGCAATATTAAATATTTATTACGTTTGATTGTTGTATTTACCATTTTGAGGACTATTTCTAACAAATTACAAGAGTAAGACTCACTCTTACAATCTTAAAGGCCAAGTTGGGTTCTACCCCTTTGGACAACACTAGACATAGAGATCTGAGATATTATCCCAACATCACAAGTTAGGTCTAGAAATTTTGCACCAAGAAGGCACTTCAATGGTTTTAGCAAGTTGTACTATCAAATTTGTCAACTCTTCCGACTTGAAACAACATTAAATATTAGCAACTAGTTTTTCAACTCTATTTTCATAAATCAACTAGTCTATAGTTAGGGATTTTAATAGTGAAAGAAAAGGATCTGTCAAGATCAGGCACTGCAGGCACATAACTAGACGCCAAAGTGCAGGGTTTTCACAATTTGAAGTAATCATATATAAAAATACAATACTATAAACAAATAACGATAGACCAATCTTTAATTTATATTTGTATGATTCGATCAATAAACATATTTCAAATCAAACCATAAACACCTATCAAAAGCATCGGCACGGCACGTTTTCCACATATATAAATATAATATATATGTATATATAATAACATAAGAATTTGGTTTAATTACTAAAACATTCCTTGAGATTTGGATAATTACTATTAGCTAATAAGTAATTTATAATTATATTTCTAAATATCTTGAAATATTACAAATTGACCACCTGAACAAGGGGTATAGTAGTAATTATGCATCGATGGTGTAATTATACTTGTGCGTCGGCTAAACATGGTAGTGGGTGTAAAGGTAATTATCTCAAACTTTAGGAAGTATTTTGGTAACTTTGCCGAACTTTCGGGGGGCAATGAGGTTATTATTCCTATAAACATATAAAATATTTGAAATGAATATATAATTATGAAAAAATATGACTAACTCGCAGGCCGGCACGGCCTCCAAATGGCAGCATTCCATGATATTCAAACTCCCCCCTGCCATCAGCCAACTTATTGTCATCTACACAAATTACAACCAGAAAATGTCAATAATCTGTCATATTATTTTAACACTTTCAGCAGAAATGAAGAAGATTTCTCCGCGTAACAAAAGACAAATAAACAAAAGTTCATCAATAAAGAGAGCGTTAATGGACGATATTCTACATCCTCCAATGATCCCCTCAAGTATTCTTCCAGCAGGAACATTGCTGGAATCATTGATCCACATATCGAACGAAGTTACATCAACTGGAACGACTCCATTCCTACAGATGAAAAGTATTTCAATGATGATGAGACGAATAAGAGTGCTTACTTCATTGTTCGAAGAGATTCAAGACTCTGATAAACCACTTCCACCATCTTCGATCTTGTGCCTCAACGAGCTCTTCTCAGTTATCCGAAGAGTGAAGATTCTGGTTGAGGGTTCTAGAGAGGGTAGTCTCATCTGGAATCTCATGCAAACAGAAAGTGTATCAAATCAGTTCTATATAGCGGTGAAAGAGATCGCAAGGGCACTCGATATTTTGCCTCTGAGTTTGCTGAACTTAACAGCAGACACCAGAGAGCAAGTTGAACTTCTGCACAAGCAAGCTAAAGGAGTTCAATTATTTGTCGGCTATAGGGAGGTTCAGATACGGGATGAGTTTGTCCAACTTATGGCAAAGAACCGAAAGAGCAAAGGCTTCGTTGATATGAAAAGAGTTAGAGATATTTTGAGCAGCATTGGTATAAGAAGCCCGTTGGAATTTGAAGAAGAGATTTCGAAACTAGAGGCAGAAGCTGAGAAGCAAGCAGGCACTGGTGGTCTTACAGTGGTTTCTAATATTCACAATCTCATATCCTTGATTTCACTATCAAAAACTATGGTTTCTAATATGGATGAAAACATGAAAAGTTATGAAGAAATGAAGAAGCGCAACGTGACAATGAACAGTCATCACGAACAATCATTTTCTCTTTCTATGGTGTTCAACATACCTGATGAATTCCGCTGCCCAATTTCACTTGAGTTGATGAGTGACCCTGTAATTGTAGCATCGGGCCATACTTATGATCGGAATTCTATAGCCCAGTGGATAAATTCAGGGCATCACACATGTCCAAAAACCGGGCGAAGACTGATCCACATGGCCCTCATACCTAACTATGCATTGAAGAGTCTGATACAACAATGGTGCCAGGAGAACAACGTCCCAACTATGGAGTCCACATCATCTTCAGAGCTGAAAAGAACGAGTACTACGAGGCGATCTTCTGAGACTGCCATTGATCATATTTCTGAAACTAAAGCTGTTGCAGATGCTGTAAAAATGACAGCAGAGTTTTTAGTGGGGAAACTAGCAACGGGCTCACCAGATATCCAAAGACAGGCAGCGTATGAGCTTCGATTACTTGCAAAAACTGGAATGGACAATCGCAGAATAATTGCTGAGGCGGGAGCCATCCCCTTTCTGGTGACTCTGCTAGGTTCTTCTGACTCCAGAATCCAAGAAAATGCAGTCACTGCCTTACTTAACCTGTCAATACACGAGAACAACAAGATATTAATTATGGCTGCTGGAGCAGTTGACAAAATAGTTGGCGTTCTACAATCGGGAAAAACAATGGAGGCAAAAGAAAATGCAGCAGCAGCAATCTTCAGCCTGTCTATAATAGATGAATACAAAATAATCATTGGTGCTCACCCAAGAGCTATTCCTGCTTTGGTTGGGCTCCTAGGAGAAGGAACTACAGCTGGTAAAAGGGATGCTGCAACAGCACTCTTCAACCTTGCGGTTTTGAGAGTTAATAAAGGCAAGGTAATACTCTCCGGAGCAGTTCCTTTGCTTATTGACCTTTTGACAGACGATAAGGCAGGTATTACAGATGATGCCTTAGCAGTGCTAGCCCTTCTTTTGGGATGCACTGAAGGACTGGGAGAGATAAGGAAAAGTAAGGACCTGATACCCCTTCTTATTGATCTTTTGAGATTTGGATCTTCCAAGGGAAAGGAGAATTCAATTACTCTTCTTCTGGGGCTGTGTAAAGATGGGGGAGCGGAAGTTGCACAAAGACTGTTGATGAATCCACACAGCATCCCTTCTCTACAGAGCTTAACTGCTGATGGATCACTGAAAGCTCGACGAAAGGCTGATGCCCTTCTTAGAATACTCAACAGATGCTGCTCTCAAGTCGCAAATCCTGTTGGATGACACAAAGTTAAATTGATTATCAAAGAAAATGTGTAAATAATTGGAAATGGTCTCAATTCATACTGCAATATAGTCCTTTGTCTCTTTGTCTGATTAAACTTCGATCATGTCATGATCAAATAATATGCTCTCCAATCATGTAGGCTGTTATTGATGTATATATGGTATGGTTAATATACCTTGTTTATGGGGCTGATTTGTTGTTTCCTTTCTTACAGCATTGCAATATGCATATATATATATAAATATATATATTGGAGGAGTCATGAATGAATTAACACACACAGAATTGTTCAAGGTTAGTTCTTTACATGGCATCAGAGCCATCAGGCCTGGTTAGGGTTCTCTTGGTGTAGAAAATGTCCGCTGCATTTGAGTTACGTATTTCGGTGACCGAATTCTCTCACCGTTGCCGAAGGGAGCGTCGCCATGTTCTGTTCGGCCGGTACCAAAAGTCCGGTAGCTTAACTCTCAGTGTGTGTGGCTCA
>JACFYI010003535.1:337930-353973 GCA_014898755.1 Handroanthus guayacan | reverse complement strand
GATAGTACTGGGATCTCATCTCTCAAGTCCTTTTTGCATACCAAATTCCACACAGAAGACTTGGAACAACTGAAATACTTTTTAGGAGTAGAGGTACAGAGAAGTAAAATGGGGATTTTTTTGTCTCAGAGAAAGTATGTTCTTGATTTACTCACGGAGACTAGAAAATTGGAATCCAAGTCATGCAACACTCCGATGGTTCCTAATGTGCATCTTACAAAAGATGACGGTGATTCATTCGAAGACCCAGAGAGATATAGGAGATTAGTTGGCAAATTAAACTACCTTACAGTAACCAGTCCGAATATTGCATACGCAATCAGTGTCGTTAGCTAGTTCATGTCTGCTCCTACAGTCAAGCATTGGGCAGCACTAGAACAAATTTTATGTTACTTGAAAGGAGCTCCTGGACGTGGCATACTGTATAAGAATCATGGACACACTAGTATTGAGTGTTACACAGATGCAGATTGGGCTGGATCTAAAGTTGATAGAAGGTCCACTACAGGTTACTGTGTTTTTGTTGGGGGAAACTTGGTGTCATGAAGGAGCAAGAAACAAAACGTTGTATCTCGGTGTAGTGCAGAATAAGAATATAGAGCAATAACACAATTTGCATGTGAGATCATATAGATACATAATCTCTTAACTGAAGTTGGCCTAAAATCTTCACTACCAGCAAAACTTTGGTGTGATAATCAAGCTGCTCTTCACATTGCTTCAAATCCAGTGTTCGATGAAAAAACTAAATACATTGAGGTTGATTGTCACTTTATTCGTGATAAGGTTCAAAAAAATTTGATCTCTACTGGATATGTGAAGACAGGATATCAATTAGGGGATATCTTCACAAAAGCTCTACCCGAAGCTCGGGTTGAATATCTTTGTAAAAAATTGGGCATAATCAATATCTATACTCCAGTTTGAGGGGAAGTGTTATTGATGTATATACGGTATGGTTAATATACCTTATTTATGGGGCTGATTTGTATGGCAAGATCATAAGGATCTTGCTTTGTTTCCTTTCTTACAACATTGCAATATGCATATATATATATATATATATATGTATTGGAGGAGTCATGGATGAATTAACACACATAAATTATTCAAAGTTAGTTCTTTACATAGGCAAAACTTACAAAAAATTATATTACATAAAAAGTACAGTGCCTCGCTAGCTGCATCTAAGATCTGACTGCATGAATTAAAGATGACGATGAATGTCAATTGTCAAAGCGAAAACCGGGGATGCAATCCCTGTATCCTGATATCTCAAAGATTAAAGCCCAGCTCGCGGACAGCATATATAAAGACAAAACAACTGAAAACAGATGAAATTAGCAAGATAAAGACCAGAAACCGAAGAACTTGATAAATGGGAAAATGTTACATCGGACCCTCTGATTGCTGCTGGGAAGACATGGGGCATGACGATTAGAATTACAAAAGGATACTAATCCACATAAGTCACACAAAGAGAACATGAATTCATTGTTTCACATTGCTACCTAGTTTTCAAAGTTGATTATGTCATTGCCAACGGCCAAGAAGTGCATTATTAAAGTTGGGGATGTTCGTTCCTCCACCTCAAAACAACAAACTGTAGCCTTATAAATGCAAAACATTTCTTGACGTTTGAATGCAAAGAGAAATGGTAGATGGATCTACAAGCGCATGTACACAGTAATATTTGTGAGATCCCATAAGTGCCAGGCAGTTAAAGAAACCATATATGTTTTACACAGAGCAAGTATTTGCTTTATGTAGATGATATTCAACTATCATCTAAACTAAAAGGAAAGACTTCACTAGTAGCGAGTAATCCAAAGCAATATATACAGATATAAAGAAGGGTTCTAAACTTGCACTTTCAACTGGCCATGGGGAAAATTCGAAAAACTATAACAACTATATTAATTAGACCATGTTCTTTTACAAAATTTACATATAAATTACAAAAGCAGCAGCTCTGACTCTCTGAGTCACTGGACCGCTCATTCAGAATATTATTACAAAAGGATATGTGTCTGGAATAGGTTCAACTTCTGTTCAACCAAGCAGCAAAGAACAGCCAACAATTGTAGACCACTGCGTTCATCCGTGAACAATAATTCACATGATGTAGGGTGTGGAAGGGTTAGTCGTTAAAACTCTACCAATTCTAGTTCAATGTGTGTGCCCTTTATTTTGTAGTTCCAGGCCCAGGTTCCAGTATCCATCAATTCCTCCTCAATAGGCTTCAACTGGACATCTAAACCTGAAGTGAGATTTCATGAGATTTCGAATAAAATACTATAGTTAGTATTACGTTCTCATCCGCAAACACAGATATACATACTATTTCAAAGCACATAATACACCACAGTAAAGGTCAGCACTGCATTATTTTGCATGATATTATCTGTTTGAGTCTTCTTGGCACACAGTTAACTTTCTTTTAACTTCATTACCTATGTCATAAGATTCATAACTCTGTCTAGTGTAACAATATGCGCATGCCTAATATTTTGATAATGATACAACTCTCTAGCTCCAAATGAAAGTTATTAACACTACGACATTGTGTCACATATTATCATACCCCTGACAGGAGAGAAAAGCGATGGTTTGGCGTATTTTACTTCAGCATTTCAGTTAATCATGTTGAAATTTTGTTCTTCCTAACATGCAACTATCATTATACTTGTTCTAGTACGCATTTCATAAATGAAATGACTCTTGGATCCATGTTTCAAGTCATCAAAGAAAACCACAAATAAAGTTTACCGGCTAGGTAATTTTTCCTTTTTTTTTCCCCCTTTTTTTTCCCTTTTGATAATTATACCAGCTAAGTAATTGAATGTTCCTTATGCTGTACAAGTCTTTCTTTTAACCAAAAAGATACATTCTTTCTTAAACATGACCAGTAATCTGTATATTTAACATCAGGAAAATCCATAGAGTTTTATTTAAGTATCTGAAAATTAGACGTCTCTTTGTATTAATGGCATGTTTGATGCCCAAGCTTAATATTGTATACTCCCAACAGAATATGTTCATAATTTCAGGCAATGGGCATCGCATGTCTGGCACATATTCATGACCCAAGCAACACTGTGAGAGAGTTTTAATAGAAGATAGGAAAGAAATTTACTTCGGATTTTAACATAAAACAGCAACACATGCATCGAAAAGAAAGGCAACAGATTTGACACAAATGAGAATCGCCACTGTATGTCAGAACCTGAAACCTAATATCACATTTAGTTATTTCCAGTTATTTTTCAATGGCAACCATATAAACATGTTATCCCAGATGCAAGCCATAGTAGTAAATAGACATCATGGAAGATTTGATAAGTAATAGTCAACAAATATTAGCACCATACATCCTAGAAAAATGGTAAATACAGTAATCTAGAGTATAACAGGCTGCATTTCAAATGAGAACAGTTTAGCATGCTAATGAGGTAGATGGTTCTGTAGCCCACATAAATTATTGGAGTAAATTTTTTAGAATAGTTTCTTAAGTGAATACAATGTAACACTAAAATATTGAATGAGGAAAGCCGGCGAAAAAAGAAAGAATCCATATACACCAGATATGTCTAATGGTTATACCTGAAATTCCTGATGTAATCTGCATTTTGTACCCATCTGGGACATCAAAAACATAATTGCCCTGCATAACAGAAAAGAACAAATGATTTATGAATCCATACAACTGGAGCAACTTTGTTGGGACTGAAATGGCTGTAAAAATAACCAAAAACAGCATCGAGAACTTATAGCCCATCTTTATTACAGTTATAAAATATCTAAACACCTCAGTTACGGTTATATATTAGCCAACTCTGTGTTACATCAGCTTGTTCAGACTCAAAGCGAAAATAAAATACTGTAATTTGTTTGCCCACAATGATGCAGAAACTCTAAATTCTGGTGCATAACCAGGACAACGTGAAATGTACTCGAAAGAGTCGAACACCAATATTTGTATGGCAATAATTTAAGAAAAGTATATAAATGTACCTGGTGTAACAAAAATATCTATCTATCTATCTATTTATTTATTTATTTGGAAGGGTAATCACACTGCCATCTGACATAGTTTGCATAGAAATGCCTGCAACCTATAAACAATGCTAATCACAAAGAAATTAGACAAATGGTAATTTGTTGACAATCTTAAATGGATTAGATTTATGATCTCAGCAGACATGTTTATTTTACACAGCAAAACTCAAGAAAGTCTTTTCTAGTACCTGGATGTGCTATATGGTCTCATTCCACTCCATATCTTCAGAAGTCATCACCAAAACCTGACACAAACGTTTTTATCTTTCCTATTACCTTAGGTCAAACACTTCCTATAGGTTTGCTCTTTTGCAACTATGGGTACTTATCACAATTTTCCTGGCTGTATCATTAAAAAGCTTCACTAAACAAGCTGAAACTATCTGAATTGAGTTCTTCCAACTTTCATCTTCAATTGGCACAACTTTAAAAGACTCATGAATATGCTTATCCCTTAAAAAATTTTATTCTTATTTTGCAACAAATGTATTCCTACATTCTCATCTCCATCAAAAAATATTTAGATTTCCAGAATAAAAAATGCATCATCCCAGTTGACACATGCAAGTCTATAGCTGACCACAAGTGTCAAAACCCATCAATGATCAATCCACAAAACCCAGCAATCCTCGACTTTGTCCTTACTACTAATAACATTTCTAGAGTTTTACCATCTAATCCATGGAATACGAAACAGAAGTCCAGAAATTGATATTCATTCTTCATCAACAACATTTTGTACTAGGGCCTAAAATGTCAAACCCAAGAGTGTAGTATGCATGAAATGACTTCCTGTACAAGAAGGCTAATATATCCACATAAAAAACCTAAGAAAAGAACTACTAAACTGACCTTTATCACGACATCCATTGCCTCAAATTCAGCATTTCCATGCAGTATCACCTTGCATGCCTCAAAACGCTGCACAGCATGCTTCCAATACAAGTTATCTCCTGAATTCCAATCTATTCCGTCATTCAGCACCTTTATATTCTCTAATTTGCATCTTGCGCACCTATATAAATGAAAATTTATTTAGCAAAGGCACGAGAACTTTTATTTAGGAATGGCACAATTCTTGGCTATCTATCTCCATAGTACATGACAAATGGCCATAGCAATACCTCCTTCCATACTGGAGTATAGGTTCACCAATTTCATTAGTTTTAGTTGACCCCAGAACATTTTCAGCCAAAATGATCAAACTTCCATCAAGCTGCCATAAGGGGGAGATATCAGGATAAAGCCAATGAAAGAAATGTCATTCATAATATTTATACTACCTGAACATTCCCCCACATAAACTCAGCAACCTCTACTTGCAACTCAGAGCCCTTGGCAATGGAACCACCCCGGAACTGGCAAACAAAAAGAAAGACAGAACATAGTGAATATACATATAGAGAATAGGGCAATTTAAAATTTGAAGTGGATCACTGTCACTACATTATTCCAAATGAAACTCAAGATCAAACAAGTCACAAATAATATATATACACATGTGTGTGTGTGTGTGAGTTATATCTATATATATTAGTAAATATGTAAAGCAAGACAATTAAAGAACCAAAACGGGTCTCTTCACCACCTAATCCAGAGGCAGCTCTATAAAGAGCATGGCAGTTTTCAGACAGCCAAAACTTTCTAGTAACACAAGATTTTGTCCAAAGGAATTTGACATACCTTTTGTCTGGTGACTTCCCACAGGGGGCCAAGAGCAGGATGAAGGAGGATAAGATATGGTGGTCCAGAATTAACATATTTTTCATTACCTTCAACCTGCAAAACAGGGATGAGAATTTGAAAATGCTAAAGGCTAAAGCTTGATAAAGTAAGTTCCCTACTATAATTCTCAGGCAACTAACAAAAATGTTGGATGAAACAGTTTCTTGAGATAATTCAACAAATAACTTAAGGAATAATACTGAAAGAGATTTCAAATCTACCTGTGGAATTGTAATTCCACAATGAGAAAGTAAATCATAAGCGTTACGCATGATGTCCAACAGAGAACCATCTGGAGTCTGCAATAAGAAGTTAACTTAATGGTTTATTCGGTGCATATCATAAGGATTTAGACAAGTTACCAATAAAACCAAACAACACCATCACTAAGCTAACTTCATGAAATTTGAGATGATTGTCCAATTACCATCGGAAGCATGCAAACACACACACACACACGCGCGCGCACACACACACACACACACACACGCGCGCGCACACACACACACACACATATATGTATGCACATACATATATACACACAAATGTGTGTGTGAGTGGAAGTAGATTAAAACAAAAGCATTGTAAAAAAGTAGCATAGAAAAAATATCAAGAGCAGCTTAGTGGCTAGAAAGTTGTCAATATTAACATAAGGAAGCATGATCAGGTTTGTGATAAAGGAAAGTTTTCCAGTACAAATGATGCTCTGTGTATTTATGCAAAAATAAGTATCTAATGGTATATCAATTAGGACCTGGTGCAGAGACTTAGCAGCATGTCTCCTCTTCTTCTTAGCCGAAGATGTAACCTTTCTTCTCTCATTATACACAATAAAGGTATCTAGCCCATCTGCAGGTGTTTTAACCAGGATACACCCATATCAGCAATGGAATTCGGACAAGAAATGCAAAAGAAATTTCAAAGCATAGAACATACTTCCACACCTGCTACACCTTTATAACATCGAGAAGGATATGTGTTGGCAAAGCTATCAGCAATATTTTGCATTGTACATTCCAGACGGCCTCCAGAAACACTATTAAAAGTCAAGGAAGGAGAACACTTACAAAACTATCATATAAATATCAAAAGATTGGGCAAAAAGATAAAACTTATTTAATTCATGAAGCTACTCGTAGCCACTAGAAGTACAGCTAAGTTTTAACTGTAAAGAAGATACTAGTCAGACAACTGATAAATCTCTTATGAACCACAAGCACTGTGTAGCATTTTCTACTCATTAATGAGATCATATGTGAAAAAACAATTGAAAATCAAATTAAGTAGTGAACAACCAATCTTACTTGATTTGACCTTAAGAATATATATATATATATATATTGTGAATGTCCCCAAACTGCATCACCCCATCGAAATAATGCAGTCACCACGATAGAAAGAAAGTGGTCGAGCTTCAATGTTCAAGTGCAGTATCTTTTACCTAACCTGAAGTGATTGAAATAATTGTCTTCTTGCTTACACTTTCTAGATAGACGCCAAATATTACTTTATAAAGTATTAAAAATGGACCTCGGGCCTAACTGAGCCCCAAAAGCTAGCTTGTGTGATGAGAATTATCCAAGACTATACAAGGAAATCATAACCCATATACTTTACTGATGTGCGATCTTGACACTTGCACACCCAGCCTCATGCCCAGTATGGACACCTGAAGTAAATGAAACAAGTGACTCAACAACACTAGGCAGGCTGGCATCAAGGATGGGCCTAGCTTTAAAAATTGACCTTGGACCTAACTCAACCCAAAAGCTAGCTTGTGAGATAGGAATTGTCCAAGACTATATAAGGACAACCCGACACTTTATGGTGTGGGTTTCTAGCAAAGTCCACCACCATATCTGACATATGCTAAAGGATATGACATACAGAACTTCTATATACACAAAGATATAGTACACATTCCACTTGAGATCTTTAGAGGTATGATGAATAAGGCGGTGGTCATACCTCCAACAGATTTTCACTTGATAAAGTTTACTTTTCCCTTCAACACAAGGTTAACACATTTTTATTGAAGAAATATAGATGTATTGCCAATTTTTCCGCCAATTTCCTAGTTAAGAGCTTAAATAACCCATTTAGGTGGCCAGAGTGAAATGAAAGGCTTCAGAAAGTACAATTTCATTTTTAAAGTTTTGTCCATAAAGTTTAATGCTTATCAAAATGGATCCTAGGTTGGCACTGAGATTCACCATGTTTTCCATAAGCTACAAAAGATTACATCAACAAGCAACAACATTCTTACGGGTATATAATATCAACAGCCATCTGTGGATATAGGCAAAGCAAAGTTGCTAATTTAAAATGGAGACTTCCAAGTCAGAAGCTTGTACCAATGTTTCATTCCGAACTGATCCATATATGTGATTGGTTTTTTCACATTAAGGACCATTCCTGGCAAACTGCTCTCATTCTTACTTGATCCAATAAGCTCAGCAGAAGGTAAATCCACATAAAGGATATTTGTGTTAGCAGGAAAATCTGCCTGCAAACTGAAGAGAAGGAAGCATTGCATGTTAGAAGTATTCAAAATGTACTGTTCAACTAAATCACGGAGTACATGATCAATGAGTGAGAATATTTCCTTGGACTACTACAGAAATGTGAGGTTTATTCCAAAAATGAAATGACTGAGATGCCACAAAAGAATTTCTTAAGAAAAAGAAAGGTCCTAAGGAATAGGATTGCAAAAGAAATCTTTTATATATTTAATCTATTTCATGGGGAGTTTTCAACAACCAATGTACTTTAGAAACTGAGTACAGGTAATGTCTCAAATACACTCTGGAATAATCCATAATAGGAGCATGCGGTTCGTGGATGAGTCCATGGCCTATGCCCATCATCAGCAAATTAGGAATGAAAAATTAACCAGACCTCTATTCTTGTTTCTAAAAGCATTTGAGTAGAATTTTTATTTTACTGATGAATTCATACCATAATCCACCAAATCATATGCTGTACCTACCATATTACAGTATTATAGTAGCAAAAGAAGATCATCGTAAAATGCGATAAGAGTTTCTTACCAAACAAACCTTAACCATTCAAAATGTCTAGTTGATAGATAGATACTGTATATGTGAGTACGTGTGCTCATTCCATTTCGGCATGTGGTAGTGTGTTTCATATTCAATAAAGCAATATTTAATTTAATAGTAGATCTACATGAAAAGTATACCTTAACAAGTCAGAACATGAAATTATAGAATCTGCAAGTTGATAATAACACTCAGGATACATCAACAGACCTAATATTGTCCCAATCCTATTAAGGTTACATACATCAATCCCTAAGGGGTACATACATCAATCCTAATACAGTCCTAATCCTATTAAGGTGTACATACATCAATCTGTGGCCTTAAAAATCATGCAAATTACTTCATGAGGAAAAATTGTTAAAAACAAGCTGTAGTTAAATGTGTAATATGAGAAAGACATCATCATCTGAGATCAAAATATATGGAAAAGAATACCACTGTCATAAAAAGAGGCATGCGGGAGAGAAAGTACCTGCTGTTAGAAAGGGGCCCCACAGGAATTCCAAACTTGTCAAACTCAGTGTATTCGATACAGGACAAACCATATGCCCATTTTCCATCTAAATTCTTCTTCTCAAGTAGAACATTGATGCCTTCTGTTGCCCCAGAACTTCGTTTGCATGATGCAAACCCTAATTTCTGAAATGATAGAAACCAAAGCGCCTTAATGCTGATTTATATTAAACCTCCAGATTCTTTCCACCATTAAGAATGTATTAAGACAGCTATATATAACTCCAAACAAAGAACTGTCACAAGCCCAATGCAATATATGTTGCTGTGCAGCAACCATGAAGCAAACATTATCCATCGTCTTCCCTCAGGAGGCAACACAGCTTTAAATAAGGTACCTCTAATTTAATGGTGAACACCATAAGAAAACATCTATTTTTAGAAACAACATGATAAGGCATAAACCAACTAATAAAAATGAGGTAACATGTCATCATCATATAAAATTGCACAAACTAACTCACCATATAGCAAAGAATGCATTAGTAATTTGCATCTCACAAACACAAACGATAAATAGACTCCATATAATATTTGTTTGGATAGATAAGTGGGGCAAAAGAATTATGCATGAATTTGTGTCAACCTTTATGACGTTCTGCTAGCCTCGTAAAGGTGAAAACATTATTTAGATATTTTCTGAAAATTTCAGCTTTCCTCAAAGCCTACTCAACCTTATACACATTCTGACGTGACAGAGTTGCATTTCTGCCAATCAAGTTAACAACATTAAGAAATTAAATTCTTGCCTTTTTGTTGCGCAAACCAATTCCAGCCAAAGCGAGTAGAGTCAAATCAGTGGCAGCTACAACATTACTATGAAATTCCAGTGTTAGGATACTACCCAGTTTGAAGTTTCACAGCAATGTCAAAAGAATCAAGCTAACCTGATTTGCCTAACAGTTGCTCCTTTTCTTGCATGACTCTCAAACCATTTGAAAACCCCTTTATCATGAGCCAATTTCCATATCACACCATGACCCCCAGGCTTACACACAGGTTCAAATGGTCTTGTTACAACCCAATGCCCATCTTCGGCAGTAACAGCTGGAACAAGAGGCTACCAATTGACAAACTAATTATAAAACATTGTAACCATTAAAGATTTCAGTTTGACAAAATATTAACATCAGAAACACATCAAGATAAAAACCTGTTCAAAAAGGTCGAACCTCGATCTTCCCCGTCCAAACCATCCGAGCCTCTCACAAAGATGAGTAATATGCCTATGGTTGTTTTTTGCCGAGCTTGTCATAATTGCAACAGGAGTGATGCATTGTTTCCCAAACAATTTGAAGTACAAGAACTCTCTAGCCTTGCAGAGTGTAAAGCTCTCATCAGTTAGATCACAAGTGAATACGTTTTGATCCCTAGGGACCACTGTGTTTCACAATAATAAATTTATCTCCAAGCACCGTTGGCACAAACAAATTTATCTGCTTGATAAATAAAGGCTCAGCAACATACCTGAAGATCTCTTATGAGGCCTTCCAACAAAGTTCGCCCTAAGTATGGAAGCATTGCAGCAGGAAGGCATTCACCTGTTTCATGGTCAACCAGGCCAAGCCTGTCTCCCGAACCTCCTAGAGGATAAATTTCTCCTAAGTCAGGCAGACCCTGAAAATGGGTTAATACTTGTAACACTAAATATTAAAGGTTTCTAACTCAGGAAGAAGCACCAGAATGCACTGACCTCAATCCCCCAAAAAGCAGCTTGAGATGCATATTCAGTATCTTCAGAAAGATCAAGACCAGGGGGAGGATGAATCTCACCAAACTGACATTTTAAAAACTTATTAGTTTGCCCTTGAACAGTTGATCGCGAAAGCAGCTCTAACACCATCAACTGATATCTGTAATAAGAATATTTTTAAGTTGATCATCTACATAAATTAATTTGATCTGGGTTTATGTTATCCTGTCAAATACCAAAAAGTTCAACATCAAAGTTACAAGCTGGCCCTCAGTATTCTAAATAATCCACAGCTGTGTAACATTTTCTCCCTCCTGTGAGATTGAGCATTGTAATGCTATGGTCTTTAATGTGGCAAGCAATTAAAAATCTTGAGATGAAGTCATATAACTTCCCTCACAATGAGTGTTCTGGAAGGTTGCATCCATCAGCAAATGAGGAAAATGTTGATGATATAAGCCTCAATGCTAACAAGATTTTAAAAACTCAAGGGCAACCAAAGGATTTATTTAAGAGATTAAATTGTTTTTCCATAGAACTGAAAAGAATGACAAATGTCAAATGACAGGAAAGAATACCAGCAACCATAAGAAGTATGGATTCACTTCAACAACTGATGTCAAAGCCTGACTTTATGTTTATGAGCACCAGAAGCTAAAAAGCCTAAATTTTGATAACATGCACAGCACCTGACAGTGTCCTGTACAGTTGATTCATATCATTATAGAACCCATTTGTCCGTCTAGATAAAAGATGGACAATTTATTATGTGTCGAATCGTAGGCATTCCATTGGTTCATAAAAGCAGCACAAATACTCGCAGTATGAGACTACTGGCATTTACATGTGAAGTGTGAAAACATAGACTTCTAGTAGCTGATACATAATCAATCCCAATCCAGGCTGCCACGATTTCAATCCACCAAAACTATACGCTTTCCAGGCATATTTGTTCTGCCAACCTCAGTGACCGAAATGCAAAATATTCACAGACATATAAATCAAAACTAAGCTTTGATCCAAACAAAATACTCGCATGCCATTTCTAAAATAACATAGCAATAAATAAATAATAATCAATACTAACCCGATGATTCCACCAATACAATCATAGAACTGATCGACGTCTCCAAGCATCTTCAACAGCGATTTCAATGCTGCTCTGTCTTCATCTTTGAAACCTTGACTTCTTCCGTCGCCATTCACATCCCAATTCTCAATCATCCCCGCCAACGCATATAGAGCACTTTTAATGGAACTCCTCCCCATTTCAAGGTCTCCATCCTCCGACTCCGTCCCACATTCACCAAACACATGCTCTTGCCCAGCTGCCACCATGCATTTCAGCAAATACATATCATAATCACTCAAACTCACCCCTGCAAAATCATTCCACCGCGACTTGAAAACCGACTTAACCCTGGAATCCGCGTCAATCGTCCTCAACTTCTCCACCAACGTACCGCAACAAGCTAGGGATTCTCTAAGCCCTTTGAGCCTAGCAATTTCCTTCTCAATATCAAAATCCGGTGGAGGCGGCGCGTACTCCACCGGCGCGGTGGAAACCCGCGTGATAGGAGTACATAAATTCTCCCTTTGCGAAAGTAAATTCAACTGACTCTGCGAGGCAAAAATGGACGAAGACAGAGAGTTCAAACAATTGGAGTGGTGAACCCAGTTCTTCAAGAAGAATAGCTTGTGGGAAGGCTTTGAATTCAACGTAAACAAAGGATTATTCTGGTGTAGAACAGGCGCACTATTGGTTCGCGCCATGAGAGACGAGAGTGAAGAAATTCAAGAAAGTGTGTATTCCAGTGTGTTGAGTGCGTGAAGTCCGGTGCGCTTTTGTAGCGAAAACGATTTGCAAATGGCGGAAGGATAAGACGAAGATGCGGGAAGCATATACCAATGTTCATGGAATGCATTTAACGAAGTCGGATATTGTACCAATGCTGTTCGTACAGTGTGCTGCAAGGAGCTGTACGTTTAGGACATCTATTGGTTAGGGAATAGATTGTACTATTTTCCCAGTGGAGCGTACAACGCAATGGAAGCGTTTATTGTAGGAATTGTAGGGAAATGGCGTAATGTTCAACGGTCGAGTAATAGAGTTTTGCACGAAAACCTGATCCCTAGTGAATGATTTTGATTGGCTGGTTGTATTTGCACCATTTATGTGGCTTTCTTCGGCTGGTGCGCGGAGTACGCTGGCAAGGGCTTGTTTGGTCGGTGGTAAGAATGGGAGGTTTCTGGCGCATAGGATCCTCTATTTTCTCTCTTAACAACAATCAAAAAATATGACAGAGTAATGTTACTGTGAACATGAGTGCACATATCAATAAAAAAAATAAAAAATAATGACATAAGGAGAATATTTATAGATATCAAATTGCACTATTTGCATAGTAACACATAGCATCATCATATATTATTACAGAAAGGGAGATCTAAAGCTGATATTTAGGGTCCTATCCATGGGCCTAACAAGGTTCAAGGTTAGGTCAACTAGTGATCCGTAAACTTCGCGTTTGGATCGTCTATGATAGTATATTGTTTCTGTTCAGTCCATCTAGGGAGGGGGTTTGGTCAGTTCGAGACCCATTTTTCAATCTTTGGATCTTAGTCTAGGCTGCATCTTGGACTTAATCATGGGTCTTTATCATTTCTGAATCGTGTCCCATACCACATGTCAAGTGTATGAAATGTTTTCTTATAAAAAAACATAAATTTGTGAATGTCATACATCAGTTGGGATCCTCTACTCCCAAATGTTGTTTCATCTTATATTCCTTATCTTAAATATATATTTAAGTGTATTAAATCTTTCCTTATAAAACACAGAGCTATGTACGTCATATACTTGACAAATATTCATGCAATAAAATAAGATATGGAACACAAATTAGAATAAAAGATCCAAAGTGGTCATCCACTTAACATGCATCTATGCTATATAATAGGAGATGAAATATCAATTAGAATAAAGGATCCAAAGTGTGATTTTGGTAGTATAATTTGGAGAATTTTGCTATAAGATTTTGAAAACATAAAAATCTGAAATGCGGATCATCGTGCAGTTAAGTAAGATTCTTGATCTTCTATAATATACGGGGTTGGTTTCATTGTGTCGAATCAGGATAAATGGTGGTGTATTGAAATGATTGCCATCATATATAAAAAATGGGTAAATTGCAATTCAACACCCTGTGAAATAGAAAATATGTAAAAAAAAATCCCTATAAAAAATAATAGGTATTAAAATCCCATGTTATTTTAACAATCAAGCATTATGCACCTCTTCATCAAGCAATGTGGCTTACTCTTGTGTTTGGAAGGCTGATTTTGTTATTTTGGCATTTATAATGTCCTTTTTGTCTTTTGTAATGATCCAGAACATTTGATTTGTTACTTAAAGTTCCTTTAGTTAAAAGAGTAAGTAATAGAAAAGTAAAAAAATTTTAACAAGAAATTGACAAAAAAACCAATTTCGGTAAAGTTCTAATACTTGTAAACATTATATACTTACTAACAGAAGGCAAAAATGATATTATGCAGGCCAAAATAAGAAAACTGGCTTCAAAACACGCAAACGAGCCTCACAGCATAATCAAGGGGCCGGAGTATAATGCATGATTTTTAAAATCATAAAAGGTCTCAATACTTATTATTATTTTTTCATGGGAGTTTTTTTGCATGTTTCGTATTTAACAACAGTCTCATGCTCCAAGTTCTACCAATATCTGTCGTGTGATTATTTTCTAAATAGAGTAACAGCATCAATCAAATTCTACCAAGATTTGAAACTAAATACACTCATTTAATTACTAGATGGTTAATAACAATTCATTTACGAGATTGATCAAACTTAAAGCATCCATATTAACTTTTTCCTTACGTTAAGAATAAAGAGAACTTCCTCCTCTTACCTCTCAAAAAAGGAATAAAGAAAACCCATCAAATCTCTTCACGACATGTTTGGATCATACGCCTGACAATTTTCCACTCCCTAATTCAATAAGGACCAATGATTCTCCCTTCTTTCCGAATCTCAAACAACTTGTTCGTACGTGTCATAGGTTAGACATTTTTATATCTCCTAATTCGTTAAGGACCAATGATTTCTCTCCCATATTTGAATTTCTACTTATAAGGTTTGCATGGGCTCAGTTGTACGTAGGCATCAAAGTTCCAAAAAAGTCAAACAAATGGAACAAAAATGGAACATTATATGAATTATTATTATTATATCTAGACTATATCCCAATGCTATGCAGTTAGATTGATTGTATGAAGATATTTACAATGTGAGATAGTTTAAAACTCATAGCTGAAATTATCTAGTTGAAATCAACATTGATTTGTTTATTTTGTTGCATGTTAATTGCGTGCACGTTTGCAATTTTCCTCCAATTGATTAATTTTTAATTCCAAAACATTTATAAATGTTGCAACGTACGATAAACTTTTTTTTTTCTTTTAAAAAAAAAAGTGATTACATTTAATCATTACATAATATCATTACATGAATATATTTCAAAGATCAAATACAAGGAAAGACTAAACACGATAAATTCTATAAACTATCACGCAATAGATAAATACTACTATACAGTAGATAAAGACCCATACTCTACTAGTGGGATTCAAACTTGCACCTCTCCTGTGAAAAGGAGGAGGTCGTGCGACTTCATCTAGAGGACGGTGGAGCTTCAACTACATTTCAAAAGACTCATTTACTTAATATGAAACCATAAATTCCCGTGGAAATTTCGTTCACCAAGATCCATAGACTAATCTTTTTAAAGTTGATTTTTTATATGTGCATACATAGAATTCTTTTCAAAGTTAAATTGCACATTAGGATATACTCGCTCAAAATTATTGTTATGTTAATATGAATTAATTCAATAATTAATTTTTTAATGAAAAATGGATTCTTGAATTAACCCTAAGAAGCAAAAACACTCAACAAATTGTATGTTGTAACA
>JACFYI010003535.1:320249-337830 GCA_014898755.1 Handroanthus guayacan | reverse complement strand
AGTAGAGCTTGTAAGAATGTAAGAACGATCAAATGTATTTTTGTGGAGCTCATGTTGTAACTTGGAATATTTTGGAAAAAAAATTTAGTAATGAATTATGGAATATTCGAGTTTTTTAGTTATGAATGCTTTGCGATTTTCTATTTACGGTTATTAGTTAGTTTTCCGTTCGAGAGTAGCGACCCGGATCCAGGGGCAAATGCTCTAGTTTTCCGGGGTGTTACATATATAAAAAAAATACAAAAAAAAAAAAGTTGTATATAAAGAACTTAATTCTTGTTCTCAAGGAGGAACAACAAGAACACAACATAGCATAATATAATATGTAGAAGGCTAAGGTCTGAATTTTGGATTGAAATCTACGCCTATACTCCTCTACGATTATTTTAGTTGGAAATTGACTAAAATTTTTATGAATCATTTTGTGGAATCCAATTCCACCCCTTGGTTCTTTCTTATGTAAAATTAAATAATTTAATCTCAACCTTGACCTCGTCAAGCTTGTACCGATTTTACCTATGGAAGAAGAACAAATATTGATCAATCATATAAATTAATCTAAGGGCACATCCTAATCGGTTGAAAGTTACTAAATTGATCAACCAAATAAATCCATTGAATGGATTACGACATGAATTAGAGATGGCCTTATCTTCTTCTCAGAAATAAGTGATTGATATTACTCGATACGGTCAATCAGTACAATAACGACATATTAAAAACTATGAAAAGAAATCCCTAAAAATATTTCAAAAGTTACCATATAATAGAAAAACAGCCTCATATATTAGTGAAAATCAAACTCATGACTTTTAAGGTCATGAGACATCTACTTTTCCAATAGGCAGTAGGAGAAGGTGTCGTTGACTAACTAAAGATGGTCTTATATGAGTAAGTGTTTAATTCCTCAATTTTATCAATAAGATTATGGTGGGTTTACAACTCTCTTGACTTGGAGGGTGTTTGGGTGAGCTTATAAGCTCTTCAAAACATCTTATAACATGTTTAAAAGCTTATAAAATGTTAAAATGTGTTTAGTAAAAATTTTTTAAAAAAATCTTATTAGCTTCCAAAATAAAATGTTAGGAGGTAATAAATTATTTTTAGAAAAGTAAGGAGATCCTAACCTATTTTTAAGATCTCCACATAGATCTTCATTTTTAGTCACTTTAATTACAAAATTATCATTACTAACATCTTATAAGTTAAAAGGTTTATTTTATCCAAATACTTTAACAACTTATTTTTAAAATAAGATTTAATATCTTATAAGATGTAGGAGTTTATAAGATGTTTTAAATAAGTTTAGCCAAACACCCCCTTAATTTAAAAATTGAATTTATTGATGAACTAATTAATATCTTAGGGTTAACCTCTTTTAAAATCTATAAATAAATTATGGGCAGAGAGTATCAATGAGCGCCATTAAAACCTAGACAAAAATTGGATTGTTGTCTTTGACTATGAATGAGATATGACTATTTGTGAGTCGACCCTTGAGCACCAATATTGAGGAAAATTTAAAGCCTTAAGGAAGCTGTGTGGTACGCATGCCTCAATTCTGACATCGAACTTTTGTTTCTAACATCTAAACAGGTGTTAATTTCTGGATTATACTATTACTTTCTTCTCTGTTTCATCTCTATTTTTTGTTTAGCAAATATGATTAATGTAATTCTTGTTGGAAAATTGGTTTTGTTAAAGTGAGTTTTACCAATTAATTAATCAAATTTTAGTTCCTTAAAACCAATTTTCGGGTGAATGAAAATTAATGCTAAAATATGCCGTTAAGTTAATTATTAAAAAAAGAAACGCTATTATTTTGGTATTTTATTCTCCAATAATTATGACTCTATAGTACAAGAAAACATGTTTGCACTTATATAAAAGTCATGTCTATAGAAAGACAACCTTTGAACAACTATAAATAGACTCTCCAAATTGGCTTATTTTTTCATAAATTGAATCCATAAACATGTTATGATATGTGGATTCAAATCCATCACGACTTAGTAGCTAATTAAAGCTACAAAGTGTATGGATCTTATATCCATGTAGTGGCATCAAAATGCTATAAAGAAGGATGGATTTCTAAATCTATCACTCGGTAGTAGTTTCGTAATGCTACAATAGAAGCGGATTAATATTAGATATCGTAATAATATAGAATTCAATACATTTTGAAGTTCGTTGTTTCTAGAGATTTATAGTGCTCCTATCTCTAGAAAGTGGTCGTTGTATCTTGGTAGACGATTGCCAGAAAACCATAAGAATCATGGCCGGGCAAATCGTCTTCAAGAAAGAGAGCTCAATCTCTTGCTTCGACCAAAGAATTGATGCATATAAAATCACACTAGCCCCGTACAAAGATGACAGACCCAATGATTGTGATCAAACCAGTCTTGATTATAAAGATGAACTCATCAATTGTGATCACACAAGCTCGTAAATAAAGACAGACCCAACAAATCATATCTCAAATTAATTACAATCTAATTTTCGTATACAAGATCCAACAATTCTTATGTTACCTAAATTTGTACTACGATTCTAGTTTGATCAGTGCATGATATTATCATTCCGATTTTTGTAGATTATGATTTCTTTTTTTCTCAAAATTTCTGTTGGTGGTTTGATTATTATTTCATCTTCTATTTTAAGTACTAACAATATATTTATGCATGATAGAAATAATACAGAGGAGCTGATCTTAATATTAATGGCCCAATAGGAGAATTGAGACCCAAAAGATATAATTGAGTCCAATTGCAGTCCAACGTAATTAACAAACTCAATCAGAAGTGTGTGGAATCTTGAATTTCAATTCATACTCCATCTTCTATTTTATTTCACGAACGCACGTGTGTGGCATTTAAAGTCTTGTATTTTGTAAGAAAATATTTAATATATTTATCATGTATTTATAATATAGAATAAGAGATGAAACACTACTTTAAAAATAGAAAATTTTAATCAATCCACATAGTATATCATTTTGATATGCCATAAATTTCACCTGTTGGATATTCTTATTTTCAATCATTTTGTTCCCCATCTCTTCTTCCGCGACCTTAAGCATTGGGGCGTGGTTGCAAAAAATTATGGTGATAAAAAAAATAATATCATGCTGAAGATATGAATGCATAAATGTACACGTATAGAAAATATGTATATATATGTGTGTGTATATATATATTCTGGGTACAATATTTTGATTATTTGCTTAAGAATATCATGATTTGTTTTCTGTAATCAATAAAATTATCGTAATCAATTAATTCTAAATATTAAGAATTGAGAGTTTGGTCAAAAGGGCATAATTATTAAAAGGGAAACTTTCAACTTTCGTCCCTTAATTAAGCTACTTAATCAGATTTCGTCCTCCCACCTTTTTGGCTCATCCCCTACTTTTTTAATTTCAGTTAAATGGATTCCGCTGTCTTCTTTTTCGTTAAAAGTTAATGGATGGCTAAAATCATCATCCCTCTTCACTCAATAATTTAGCTAAGCGTTGAAAACATTCAAGTGAAATTTTACTTTTCGTCCCTTAACTAAGCTATTTAATCACATTTCGTCCACCACCTTTTCACTTCATCATATTTAGTCTCCCAATTTCCTAATTTCAATCAAAATGTGTTATGCTGTCTTCTTTTCCATAACTTTTTAATTAACGGAAAAAAAGCCTGCAAGACCCAATTTGATTGAAATTAGGAAGTTGGGGGGATTAAATGTGATGAGGTGAAAACATGAAGGACGAAATATAATTAAGTGATTTAGTTAAGGGACAAAAAGTGAAATTTTCCCATATTAAAATTTCTCTCTATATATAGCATTACAAATTAATTTATGCCAATTTGAGTTGGTGAGTTTAATGAAATTACTAAAATGTCATTAGATTTAGCTGCTTGGCACATTTTTTCATTTCCAAACCAAGATTTTCACAACAGATGTTAAGAAATGAAATTATTTAAAAACTATATAGCAATAAATTATAAAAATTCAAATTTACTCAAAATTTTATAATTTAGTCAATAAATCATGGTAGTGTTAATTAGTTTAAGGAATGTATTAATAAGTAAACTTTTTAATTAATTGATATAAATCATATATATTATTTATAAAAAAAAAAAATTCTACATATGAATAATCTAAACAATCAATAAAATTATTATAAGCAATTGAAAAATCTATGTACTATGAATTCAAAATTTGGTCAATCCTGCACATTTGTGGTAAAAAGAACCCCTTGCTATATATATCAACATCAATTTATGTATTTGTGAAAGTTTTAAATAAATGTTTTCAAAATTAATTAAATGTGGTTACTTGACATATTTTGATTATTTAGTAAATTAGGAAATTTACAAGTAATATAAGGAAATAATCATACATTCTAAATAATTAAGTGTTAGAAAAGTATGACCGCATATAAATACTTGTGTAATTTAAAATAGAAACAAGACATTCAACAGATCATATGCACATATATCACATAATACTTGCCATGAAATATAAAATTAAAAGAAATAGAGAACCTACTTGAAATGTTAAATGCAAATAAAATGGAGTCGAAGCCTGTTGTTCCAACAGTGTTTTTAAGGCTTTATTTGCCTCTTTGTGGTGCTTGAAGGTCACTGGCAAAAGACCTTCCAAGATACAACAATACTTCCTAGTCGAAGGCAGCACTCCAATCTACTAGAACGGCGAACTCGAAATTGACTTAAAACTCTTTTTAATGGAATGTGATTTTCTGTGCAAGTATAGTATTCAAAGAATGCTAAGGTATGCTTATAGATATTCTTTTGGTTGGCTCTAAGACCCTATTTATAGTTGTGATTGTGACTTTATGCAAGGATGCAACTACTGAAATTGGAAGATAACACTTCTTCCATACCACGAAATTATTACGTCATTCGAGTCTGATCGGCCGAAAAGACACAATACCAGCTAAGGTTACAACTCTTTCAACAAAAAAGAGTTACGCTAATTCAGGAAAATAAGTAAAAATAAACCTTAAGCTTTTGTGTCGCCCATCGACTTTAATTTCAATTTTCTCATTCACATTTTGATGAATTTTGGTGACCAATTGCTCCATTAAATTTAGAGGTTCACATCGATATAAATTCAACATACTTTATAGGGTGCAACTCAATTAATTAATGAGCTAAAGTATGTCTTTTTATACCAAAATTCTCACATTAAGAAAAAATCTAAATTCTAATAACACACAGAGTTGGTTAGAGAGTTACATAATATCTACAATTAATTATGTTAATCTCATTCCTCAATATTTAAAAAGTAGTAACATTATTACGCATATAAGGGTAAATCACATTCCTCAATAGTAGTGATATTTTGTTAAAGTTATCCATCTATATATATATATATATAAAAGACATATTTTTGTTTGCTGGATTGTTAGACATGTTAATTGGGATATGTAATCCAACTAGTGTGTGTGTATAGAATGTCATAGAAATAATTAACCATTGAGTTATGTAAATTTTTCTTACTTACATATTTAGAATTACTAATAATGTGTAATTAATATTCTACAAAAAATTTCATAGCGAGTCTAATCTGAGAACTATATCGCAATCACTCAAATGGAATTTTATAAATTCGATATTCTCTCTAGGTTTTTGTATATTCCAAAAATCTTCACCTTGTAATTAGTGTTAAAAAAAATTCTCAACTAATTAATACAATATTACTAATTAACCTATTGAAAACTTATAAAATTTATTGAAGCATTATATGTTTCAGTCTAAAACTATCATTAAAACTACCAAGAATACTTCATTTACCATCTACGCTTAACACTAAATGCACATTACGTGTATTCTTGTTGTATATGCATATTGTTGGAAATTGGTCCGTTTGACCAAATAATAAAGTGTGCTCAAATATTAATTTCTCGAATTTCGTGTGTTTGTCATAATCTAATACAATTATTTGCCCAAAACAATTTTCGGTTGAATGAGAAATTAATCCACGATGTGAGCCACTAGAGGTTGACTAAAGAGTAGTATTAAAGGTGAAAATGAAAAAAGTGGGCAGAATTCCACATTGAAAAAAGAAGAAATGTTATTCCAACTTATTTAACTCAAATACCAAAGAAGGGTTGGGTCCCTTGGGAGTACCACAAGTGTTTAGAGGAGGGAGGGTCTACATCAATATAGGTTTGACTCAAACCACGCATGCGCGCGCGCGCCTGCCAACCGGTTAGCTCAGCTCGGCACGGCTTTGACTTCGGCTTGGACTGGGCTGGTCTGGACTGGACTGGACTGGACTAGAATTGGAATTGGTACTGGAACTAGGTTGATTGGACTTGATTTGGAATTGAAACTAGAATCGGTATTGGTACTGAATTACATTTTGTCGCACCCGTTCATGAATGATGAAACTTCTGGAAGCTGAATATTTTAATCCTAAAAGTTGCGACTTTAGTTCCGGGAGTTAAAATTTTAATTCCGAAAGGTATATATGAAAAGAAATGACTACTCGTGAGCAACTTTTCATACTCAACAAATACAGTCTCCACTTCGAGTTTTAGGCATCGAAAATTCCAACATACATTCCAGCATAATTCCAGTCTGCATCTCTGCATTTCTAAAGAGAGTTCCAATGCGCGTTTAAGTTCGTTAAGAGTCAAATAATTTGTAGTGCTGCTACTATTTGAATGAGGTCGTTGTATCTTGAAAGGAGATAGCTACAAATCGTGAGCACGAGTACGGGGCTATTTCATCTTAAAGAAAGAGAGAACGTTTCTCGCCTCGACCATTCCATTAATCACAGTTTTCCCGTAAAAGTGCATTATTCTCTCAACAAATTTAAGACGAAATATCATAATTGTAATCCTTGGCGTCCAACAACCAGTCTGTTCCATCTTTCGCCGCTGCTTTTTCATCTACCGTTGCTGCTTCTGTCATGCCGCCTGCTCCCGTTCACGGAAAAAAGCAAGAAAAATTTTGTGGGGTTGACTTCAAAAGAAGGTAACAGAAGATGTTGTTCTATCTTACAACTTTGAACCTTGTTCGGTTCTTAAAAGAAGATGCCCCATTCGTTCCAGAGGATGATACCGATACTAAAAAACGGGTAGCGTATGATGCGTGGGGGCATAGCGATTTCTTATGCCGTAATTATATATTAAATGGACTGGATGACTCTCTTTATAATGTCTACAATCCAATGAAAACGGCTAAGGAATTGTGGGAATCGCTAGACAAAAAATACCAAATGGAGGATACGGGATTAAAAAAATTTATAGTCGGTAAATTCTTGGACTATAGAATGGTAGATTCCAAGTAGATAATGAGCCAAGTTCAAGAATTGTAAATTATAATGCGTGAAATTCATGCGGAAGGGATGACCATAAGTAAATCCTTTCAAGTAGCTGCGATGATTGAGAAATTGCCGCCATCGTGGAAAGATTTCATAAACTATTTCAAGCATAAGCGAAAGGAGATGGGTCTTGAAGACTTGATCGTCAGATTACAAATTGAAGAAGACAATCGTATGATTGAGATCAAGACTGGAAGAATGAAAATGGAGGCCAAGGTTAATCTGGTAGAACCAAATTCCAGTACAGGCAAAAAAAGAAAACGACAAGATACCAGTAAAAAAGACAATGCTAAAAAGCCTAAGAAGTTCTTGGACAATTGTTATAATTGTGAAAATCGGGACATAAGGCTAAAGACTGTCAGATTCCTAAAGAGAATAAACAGAATCAAAACAAGCAAAATCAAGCCAATATGTCTGAAGAAAAATCCGTACCAATGGATTTTTCTGAACTAAATCTCTCAGCAATTGTGTTTGAAGCAAACTTAGAGAGTGTTTGGCTAAGCTTATTTAAAACATCTTATAAGCTCCTACATCTTATAAGATATTTTTTGAGCTTATAAGATGTTGGATCTTACTTCAAAAATAAGTTGTTAAAGTGTTTGGATAAAATAAGATCTTTTAACTTATAAGATGTTAGTAATGGCAATGTTGTAAATCAAATGATTAAAAATGAAGGTGCATGTGAAGATCTTAAAAATAAGTTGGGAGTTCCTTACTTTTTTAAAAAAAGCTTATAAGCTCCTAATATTTTATTTTTTAAACTAATAAGATTTTTTTTGAAAAAATTTACCAAACACTTGGTAACATCTTATAAGCTCTTAAACATCTTATAAGATGTTTTTAAGAACTTATAAGCTCACCCAAACACCCTCTTAATCAATAATCCGAGAGAATGGTGGATTGATACAGGAGCTACTCGACACATATGTTCCGACAGCTCGATGTTCTCCACATATGTTCCAATAAATAGGTTTCATTGGAAACTCGGCAATGTCAGACATCGTCGAACTGGGTAGAGTTGTGTTGAAGCTCACTTCGGGCAAGGAACTAACACTGGTAGATGTGCTGCATGTTCCAAATATACGTAAAAATTTAATGTCAGGATCATTGTTAGTTAATAGTGACTTTAAGCTTGTATTTCATTCTGATAATTTGTAATGACAAAAAACGGCCAATTTATAGGTAGAGAATATGTGGAAAAAGGGATGTTCAAATTCAATGTAATGCCTGTACTGAAAAATCTTGGAATGAATGAAAATACCAGTTCTGCTTACTTAACTGAGTGTTTTAATTTATAGCATGTTAGATTGGGACATGTAAATTTTAACACTTTGCGTAAATTAGTTAATTTGGAACTTTTGCCTTCATTTGATACTAACACAAATAAAAAATGTGAAATTTGTGTTGAAGCAAAAATGACAAAAGTTTCGTTTTACTCGATAGAAAGGAGCACTACACCTCTGAAACTTATATATAGCGATATTTGTGATTTGAAATTTGTTCAAACTAGAGGTGGTAAGAAGTACTTCATTACTTTTATTGATAATTGTACATGATTTTGCTACGTATTTTTACTACGAAACAAAGATGAAGCACTTGAAGCATTCAAGAGCTATAAAATTGAAGTTGAAAATCAACTTAGCAAAAAGATAAAAACTATCCGAAGTGATAGAGGTGGAGAATATGGGGCTCTGTTTGAAGAGTTTGGCACAGAGTCTGGCATAATTCATCAAATGACAGCTCCTTACTCACCTCAATCTAATGGCATTCTAGAACGCAAGAATCGGACGCTTAAAAAAATGATGAATGCTATGTTGATTAATTCTGGGATGTCCCAGAACATATGGGGGGAAGCAACCTCTCTGCTAATAACATTTTAAATAAAATACCACATAAGAATAAAAAGAAAACTCCTTATGAACTATGAAAAGGATGTAAACCTTCCTATAAATACCTCAAAGTATGGGGGTGTTTGGCAAAAGTAGAGGTATTTAAGCCAAAACAAGTCAAGATAGGGCCCAATACTGTTGATTGTATATTTATTGGCTATGCAAACAACAGTACCGCCTATCGGTTCTTGATATATAAATCAGTTATTCCTAATTTAAATGAAAGCATGGTTATCGAGTCGAGAAACACAATATTCTTTGAAGATATCTTTCCTTGCAAAGAAAGAAAAGAATATATTTCTCATAAAAGGACTCGTGAACCATCCAATGAGCCTTCAAATGTTGAGGAACTAAGTCACAGTAAACGAGCAAGAACTTCTAAAATGATTGGACCAGATTGTCTAACGTTTATGTTGAAAAATGAACCAAGAACAATTAGTGAAGCATTGTCCAATCTAGAAGCTCCATTCTGAAAAGAAGCTATTAACAGTGAAATAGAGTCAACAATGCAAAATCACAATTGGGAATTGATCAATCTTCCAGAAGATCATAAACTGCTAGGTTGCAAGTAGATAAATACAAGGCTAGGTCGGTAGCAAAAGGGTTCAAACAAAAGGAAGGACTTGATTTCTTCGATACCTACTCACCAATAATAAGAATCACGTCCATTAGGACTCTCATTGTCATTGCAGCGTTGTACAATTCAGAAATATATCAGATTGATGTAAAAACAGCATTTTTAAGTAGTGAGTTAGATGAAGAAATTTATATGGAACAACTCGAGGGATTCGTAGTTCCTGGACAAGAAAAGAAAGTGTGCAAATTTGTTAAGTCACTCTATGGACTTAAACAAGCTCCGAAATAATGGCATGAAAAATTTGATAGAACCATATTATCAAATGATTTCTAAATCAATGAATGTGACAAATGCGTGTATGTGAAAGACACACAATCGGACTTTGTAATAGTATGTCTTTATGTGGATGACATGCTGATAACAGGTAGCAATCTCAATGTTATCATAGCTATCAAGAAAATACTCACGAAGCATTTTGATATGAAAGATATGGGCGTCGCTGATGTTATACTAGGTATAAAAATAATCAGAATCTCGGAAGGTCTGATTTTAACGCAATCTCACTATGTTGAGAGAATTCGAAGGAAATTTAATGCATACGACAGCGCACCTGTGAAAACGCCCATCGATCCAAGTGTAAGATTAAGCAAAAATCTTGGAGAACCCGTATCCCAACTAAAGTGCTCAAGAATAATAGACAGTTTGATGTATTTAACAAATTGCACGCGACCAGACATCGCATACATTGTGAATAAATTAAGCAGATTTACGAGTAATCCAAATAATGACCACTGGAAGGCATTAATAAGAGTATTCAGATATCTAAGATACACGATAGATTATGGGTTAAATTATACTAGATATCCAGCAGTATTAGAAGGGTATAGCGATGCAAACTGGATATCTAATACTAAAGACACCAAATCCACAAGTGGATATGTGTTCACTTTGGGTAGAGCTGCAATATCGTGGAATCTTTCAAGTAAACTTGCATAGCTCGTTCTACGATGGAGTCCAAGTTTATTGCCTTGGACAAGACAGGAGAAGAAGTAGAATGGCTTTGGAATTTTTTGGAAGATATTTCTTGTTGGCCTAAGCCAGTGATTATGATCAGAATTCATTGTGATTGTCAATCGGCTATTAGAAGAGCTCAAAATAGCATGTATAATGGTAAGTCTCGCTATATAAGGTGGAGACATAATACCATAAAGTAATTGATCTCTAGTGGAGTAATCTCTCTTGACTATGTAAAGTCCAAAGAAAATCTAACGGATCCATTAACAAAAAGGTTTACCCAAAGATCATCTGTTAAGAGAAATGAGATTAAAACCCCCTAATGAGAAACCGACATAGCGAAAACCCAACCAAGATGATTGGAGATCCCAAGAACTTTGTTCAATGGGACAACTAAGTTATGAAGGTTCAAATGAGCACTTTGAAATTAATTCCAGCCCATTCCTGTGACAAAGAGTGCTGTCTACAAAAGGGTAAAAGGTTGAGCTTTAGCTCTTAATAATTCCTAGAACGAAAGGAGTGCGGCAGGATACTTTTATATGGAGATCACCTATGTATGTCTGAAGACGGGTTGCTTCAACAAAACACTTATGAAACCAAGATCGTTGTCCATGGCCAAAACGGACACAACCGAAAGAACTAAATGTGTAAGGGTAGCTATTGTGGGGGTACTGTTGTCTGGGCCCACACCAACGGCTAAATAGTTCAAGATATCGCGTTCACTATATAACCAAGTGAGTCTGATAGTATTTCTCTAAGGAAGGTTCAAAGCCACAAGCTACCTATCCTGATGCAATATCTTCCCGTCTGGACTCTCTTCATGTCTGCATTAGCTGATTAGCTGCCATATGCATTAATTTTCATTCATGTGGGGAATTGTTGGAAATTGGCCCATTTGACCAAATAATAAACTGTGCTCAAATATTAATTCCTTGAATTTTGTGTGTTTGTTATAATCTACGCCGCGGGTAGATTATGATGATACAATTATTTGCCCAAATAATTTTCGGGTGAATGAGAAATTAATGCACGAAGTGAACCACTTGAGGTTGACTAAAGAGTAGTATTAAATGTGAAGATGGAAAAAGTGGGAAGAATCCCACATTGAAAGACGAAAAAAATATTGTTCCAACTTATTTAACTCAAGTACCAAAGAAAGGTTGGGCCCCTTGGGGTACTACAAGTGTTAGAAGAGAGAAGAATCTACATCAATATAGGTCCGACTCAAACCACACGCACGCGCACCTGTCCACTAGCTGGCCTGCTTGGCTCGGCTTGGCACAGCACGGCTTGGGCTTGGGCTGGGCTGGTCTGGTCTGGACTGGAATTGGAATTGGTATTGGTACTTGAACTGGAACTAGGCTGATTGGACTTGATTCGGAACTAGAACTAGAATCGATATTAGTACTGGAACTTTGACTGAAATTTAGCTTTACGTCCAGTACGTATCTTTTTGGATAAAATTCATTTGAAATGGACTTAATTTAATTAAGTCCGGTCGAGAAATTAATTATTTCTCTCTTCTTCCAATCGCTAATTAATTATAATTCTAGAAACACCTATTGCCTAAAGGGTGTCCCATCGCTTCACCTTAAATCTGAATTACTTTTTGTCGCACCTGTTCATGAATGATGAAACTTTTAGAAGCTAAATTTTTTAATCCAAAAAGTGGCGACTTGAGTTTCGAGAGTTGCAATTTTAATTCCGAAGGGCGTGTATGAAAAGAAATGACTACTCGTGAACAACCTTTCATACTCTATAAATACAATCTCTACTTCGAGTTCTAGGCATAAAAAATTCCAACATACATTCTAGCATAATTCCAATCTGTATCTCTGCATTTCTAAAGAGAGTTACAGTACGCGTTTGAGTTCGTTGGAGTCAAATAGTTTGTAATCCTGCTACTATTTGAATGAGGTTGTTGTATTTTGGGATGCGATAGCCACAAACCGTGAGCACCAGTGCGAAACTATTTCGTCTTAAAGAAAGAGAGCACGTCTCTCGCCTCAACTATTCCATTGATCACAGTTTTCCCATAAAAGTGCATTATTCTCCCAACATACATTGTACTATGTATAGCAACCGCCAAAATTGGAATACCCCCATTATTTTATAGATAGCGGCCCACACCTCGGAGACCCGCTCATTCCTTAGTTGTAAATTTTCTCTCACAATAGATGTGTTATAGAGAAAACAACCTCATCTACCACCATGAAGATATGCAAAAATTTTAAGATTTCTCCTCTAATTTATCCGATGTTGTGTCCAAAAGCTAGAACTGTTGTCCGAACCTTTGATTGCCGCCTGAACCAATCACCCTAGGATGTGATGAGTTTCTAGCCACCATCAACCCTTGCCACAGCCTTTGCGTCTTTTTCGCCTCCCCAGGTTGGTTTAATTTTTATGTAAACTTAACTCCATTTTTCTTAAAGAGACACATCTAGTCCCAATCGTTTTTTATCCTTTGCCTAATTTATATATATATATATATGTACACTTGATTTTATCTTAGTTTTTCTTCTAGGGTTTTTTGTCTTCCTTTATCATAGCTTGTATTCTTTATTTTTTGTGTCAAATATTCCTTATACAAGTCAAAGAAAATGAAGACCATACCAAAAATGAGAGCTGACTAAATGTTGTTTCGATTCTTGACAAGTAATAATTATACTCTTTCTATATGGATGGTTTTTAGATTATTTTTTATAATTGGATAAAATAATATTAAGCCACCTGAAATTTGAAGGTTTTTGCACTTTACATTCCAGACAAGAAAAATGTTGTATGTTACCGTCTAAACTTCATGAAATTATGCACAGTATAACCTAAGTACATTTTCCTATGGAATATTCTATTGGAATTATCTCAAATGCTACGCACGTGTGAATAGTAAAGCGAAATTGATAATGAAAAGTTTTACTTTACAATTTGAACTTCGCGAAAATTTACACAATTCCACCACATGCTACACATGTGTGAATAGTGAAGCGGAATTGACAATGAAAAGTTTTCCTTTACAATCTGAACTTCGTGAAAATTTGCACAATGCCACCGATTAGCATATTCAGGTAGAATATTCTACCGGAAAATGCACTTAGGTGGCACTATGCAAAATTTTTGAAGTTCAGGTGGTAATGTGCAACATATTTTTTTTTTTTTTTTTGTTTAAGTTGCAAAGTATAAAAACATCCAAAATTCAAATGGTCTAATATCATTTTCTCCTATAACTACTATCTTTAAATATTCGTAAGGTTTGCACACCTAATCATAATATATAAATTGTCCCTTTATGAGTATAATATGATTACTTGAAATTTTTACAAAAAAAAAAAAAAAAAACAAAAAAAAAAACAAAAGTGCATGCATTTATGAACCATTCTTTATTATTTATTGACAAAATTTTTCTCTGGATGATAGGAAATTTAATGTTGGTGGGAGTTGCCAATATTCTGATGGCAACACCATTATTGATAAGGCAATGAAGCAGCCAAAGTATGTGAAAGAGAAGTCAGTTATTCGGTATTGATGGAAGAAGTTGGAAATGCCCAAGAAAAGTTGCAAAAGGATATAGATCATGTGAGCATCACCTATCGTTGATCAAGAACAACTTGAATCGTGCTAATAAGCTAGAAAAGTCTATGAAAAAACCACAAAAACACCCTTAATCCAAGAGAGTATCATCGTCCAACCAGAATGAATTTTATTACTACTCGGGTTCTGGGCTACGATGGGGCAAGAGAAAGGGTGAAATGAGCAAAAATATTGGTTCTGATGTGCCAAAAAATGTTAAAAATAAACATGAAATGAGTCCATCACTATTGTCTCGATTTGACATAGATGTTGATATTGCTAAAAAGAAGAATGAAGGCGAGACAAATATAGATAGCAGACGCAAGAGAGCTTGGAAGTATGTTGATCACTTAAATCTTTAATTAATTATAAAGTTACTCATAAGTATTCCAACCATGTATGTATGTATGGTGATGTTTTTAGATGTTGAATTTATAGTTTCTCAATATATGGAATTATGATTTCAGGTTACAATATTTTAACCTTCTCAAACAATCTCTTTCAAGCATTATGTGACATACTTGACCCTTTCAAGCACATGTGTGACATTTATTTAAGTCAGCCTCTCGTTGAAGTGTTTATCTTTTAAGAAGGAGAAACGTAACAAGATAAAGTGAAAAACAAAAAAAAATGGCAAAATTGCAATTTTGATCCCACAGGATAGAGTTGTATGCAACTTTAGTCCTAGACTTTTCGAGATTGTGGAAAAAAGTCATAAAGTTTGAAATATTTCACAAAGTCTGCCCCATCCAACTCTTTTCGTCAAAACATTAGTGCCAAGTGCACGTTTTTTGCACGTGATCATTAACCATCTAAAATTGGTTGCATTTTTGGTCCTGTAGGATTGAGGGCATGCAAACTTAGTCCTTATTTTTCCTTCTTCCACATTCAACTAAAATTTCTTTTGATAAATTGCATTTTAACCCCCTATGAAAATCAAAATGAGTTAAAGATCTCCTTTGAAAAATTGAAACTAAGTTCCCTATGTTTTTCAAAAAATTGCAGTTTACCTTTATATGCTAAGCAATAAGTTTCGCAAAATTTTCAACTCTTTGAGTAGGTTTGACGTGTGTAATGATAGTTTTACCCATTTTTTCTTAATCTATACTACATATAAAATATGAGGTTCAAAGATAGTTATTTTATTGATACATCTTTACATGTAGTTCCTGAAAGTGCTCCTTATATTAATTCGTCCTAATAACCCTCCACAATCTAAAATATCTAGATATTTATATTAAATTTTTTAATGATATTCTAATTATTATACATACATAAATTAACTTTGCATTATATTTTTCTCAAAAAAATTTGCATTATTTTTTATAATATATATAAAATATATAAATTATTTTATGTACATGCCTCGAGCATATATGGCATGTACGCTAACATATATAAATAGTAGCTAAGTCAAATTCTTTCTTCCTCCTTCTCACCACTTGAAATTGTTTTTCTAATTACACAAATTACGTATTCAACAATACAAAATAATAAAATATGTTGAAATAATTAAATTAGATTAACTAAATTTATTTATTAGTTAAAAAATAAAATAAGTAGTTCAACACTTCTTGAAATAACAATTTTAGTATGTTTTATTAATAATAATCTTTACAAAATAGCCAAAGTTACCCACATGAAATTAAAACTATAGAACTTAAATTAACCACATATATAAGTATAATGGAATTCACTTCACTATTATAAATTAAAATTCTTTGAACTAAAATCTTCATTTTTTACTCAGTTTGAAATTTCTAAAGGTACATAATAATTCAAATTAAATATAAAATATTTTGACAAATTTACAAAACGCAAAATTATACTTGTAATAAAAAATTTATAAAAGTATTGCATATATGTATATATTTTGGGATGGGGTTTTTTTTTTTTTTTTTGGCTTACTTTGATTGCAAGAGGGGTTAAAATGCAGTTTACCCTACAATTTTGTAGTTGAATGTTGAAGAAGGAGAAAAGGGGACCAAGTTTGCATACCCAGCAATCATACGGGACCAAAAATGCAATCAATTTCAGAAGGTTGACGGCCACGTGGAAAAATCATGCGTATGCCATTAACGTTTTGACGGAATAAGTTGGAAGGGATGAAATCTATAAAAAATTTCAAACTTTGGGACATTTTTTGCAATTTTGAAAAGCCCGGAACTAAAGTTGCATACTCTCCTATCCTATGGGACCGAAAAAACAATTTTGCCCAAAAAGAAGTTTAAAAGAATCCTTATGTTACTTCTCTTGACTTGGTTGGTTCATAAATGAAAGCCCACACCTATTATCTCTCTCTCTCTCTCTCTCTCTATATATATATATATGTGTGTGTGTGTGTATGTATTCTTAACAATAGGTTCTTCTATATTTTCAATGTAAGTTATTTTTTATTAATTATGGATTTTTATTTTTTCATGTGAACTATTTCAATAAATATTTTCAAAATTAAACAAATATGATTACTTGACATATTTTGATGATTTAGAACTTTGGGGAACTTACAACAATGTAGGAAATAATCCTATATTCTAAATAATCAAGAAAAAATCTAAATTCTAATAATGAACAAATTTGGTTAGAATTACATAATATCTACAATTAATTCCGTTAATCTAATTCCTCAACATTTAAAAAGTAGTAATATTATTATTCATATAAGGGAAAATCACATTCCTCAAGAGTAGTAATATTTTGTTAAAGTCATCCCACATTTTTTCACTTCACATTCCTATCTTTACTAATAGAAGATTGACATAAAGTTGGGTAACATAGTTCTAAAGTGCAATTATCCTTTATAAGCAAGTTTATATGAGACATTTTTGTTCCTTTGATTATTAGACAAGTTAATTGGGATATGTAATCCAACTAGTGTGTGTGTGTAAAATATTATATAAATAATTATAGTTAACCCATCAAGGACTTTTCAAAATCTAGCATGACAACAATTTCACTTTTCATTTAGATTTGTATTTAACGGGCATAAAGATTTTTTCTAACTTGTAGTTGCAAAACACTTTTAGTAAGATTGTGACCATTAATTTCATTTTTTATTTTGAGCAAAATAGAATTGAAAATCTATATATATAGATTAAGGTTCCATAACAATCTTTTATTATAAGGTGTATCATGGTGTAACGCCCCGGGATCTCTCGGCATTCCGTCTCGTGATCCGGGTCGTCACTCA
>JACFYI010003535.1:258336-297716 GCA_014898755.1 Handroanthus guayacan | reverse complement strand
AAATAAGAACACCGCATCAAACACGAATAAGGATGTATCTAACATGATTTTAGACACAAATAAGGATGTGTCCGACATGGCTTTAGGCATGTCAAGTGAAAAAACGATTGAACATATATTAAAAAAGGGAGAGCAATTCTTGATATGCCGAGCTATTAATTTGTTATTCAATTCTTATTTTTTGAGATGAAACTATAATTTGAATAACTATGAACTTGGTTAATATAGTGCATTTATTATAATCTATTTTGATATTGATATTATCAAATTCATTGTTTATCGTACATGTAGGTATATAAATATAATATACATACATACATTTATATATATAATCGTATTTATGATGTGTTCTGTCTTAAAACTTTTAAAAAATTCATATCGCCTTGTCGTTGTGTCGATTCATGACTTCGCATCCATATCCGCGCGTGAATCATAATCATAAATATTCCGATGAGTTTCATAATTAGACTATAGCTAGAGTCACAACTACCATAAATAAATAATTATGTCATGATGTTATATATACCACATAGTTGAAAAATCTCCATTCGCACTTATTCTCAATGTCACGTCAAACCATAAAAATAATCTAAGTGTCACTAATCAATGAAATTGCATATTTTCAACCATTGATTTGACAGAGGTTGTTGAAAATCAACGGTGGATGATTTGCATGCATGCGAAAGCCAAATATTCATGCATAAACGTACAATTAAGTCACCTAATTATCATTTAGGCATTACCTAATCCCAAATACGTGTGCATGGTTGAAGAGAATATTAATGGAATGCTTGATTAATATTTAACCTCAATAATTGTTGTTTTCTGCAAAGGTATTTTTCGTCTCATTGTCAAAAGTTCTTTTTAAAAAAACAAAAAAAAAATTCTTTCTTTTACTATGATTTTTTCTTTTATTATTATTTTTTTTTTCTGTTTTGTCCCCACAGTTAGTGACATCTCACCGGCCATATTCAATCCCATGGTTTAGAAATAGAAATTACTATTTTAATTGGTTTTACTAGAAACTATGGTTCCAAGATGTAACGATAATACGAAAATTGATTTTTTTTTTAAAAAAAAAATCAAATTTGTTACCATCATATACAAATTTCTCTAAATATTTAGAAATAGAATTATTTAATATATATATATATATATAAGAGTGTGATTCTATGTTTAGCAACTCTATATAAACTTTTACATGAGATAATCATTTAACAAAACTGATCTTAGAAAAGGTGCATCTGGATTTTCATGACTCTCCTAATAATATCCATAAATGAACATTACCTTATGTAAATTCGGGTGCATCACCGCATTTCTCCGTCTAAGTCAAAATGAATATGTTTTCGAACCTTTTCTATAAGATTCAATTCAATATTCGAAAACCATATAAATCCCATTACATAAAAAGTGTGTAATATTTAGCTTATGTATGTGCACGGTGTCACATTATGTTTATACTACGAATGACAGTGACTTCAAATGAAACTCATATCCACCAAGTTTGGTGTGACGAATTAATAGATCTTGAAATGAGTTTCAAGTCTTAATTTTAGATCTGAAATGGATCTGGATCCAACCCGGTCAAATAATATATATTTATTTATTAAAATAATATGAAAACATTGTATTGTGAATATAAGTAAAATGATCTTGGTCCACCCAAGATCTTGACTACACCTAGACTAGCCTTTCATCAAAGATACTCATAGATTTTGGCAATAGTAGCAAGTTATTTGTGATTTAAAAATATTTATGAAAAATTAGAAAAGTAGATAATATATGATATATTGTTACATAGTAGACCTTATTCAGCGTATATCTGTCACTCTTTTCCTTCAATTATTTTATAATAAAGTTATGCAATTGAAAAAATAAGAATATTATATAATATATATAATAATAAATAACATCTTATTCTATGAGGTGGACTTGGGATTTGGGATTCTTTATTTCATTCTCAAGTTATTCTCAAGTTATTCCAAAATTATTCTGGTCTTGACCCTTGTCCATGGAAATATGTTAATTGGCCCATGGATCCGGACAAGGTGGACTTAACCAGCTTTAGAGCCCAATAAATTTGGCCCACCTTGTAAACTAAGGTCCTAGATCTAGGGTCCGTTTCCAAATTGTAAAAATGTTTTTTATTAGATTAATTGTTTTAATATAAAATATATATATATATATATCTTTTAATCTTTTAATGAAGTGTGAGGGTTTCTTTGGTATGACCTTATGTGTTTTCTCTAAAATACCCTTAATTTTAACTTACACTAATAGCCACCCATAACTCATTAATATTATGTAAATTACGTATATAATTTTATTAGATATATTTACTATATTTTAATTACTAAATGTACACAATATAAATTATACTTTAGTATATAAATCATTTTCTTTTTATTTTATGCACACACATCGAGTGTGCGTCAAAAGCTAGTATGAATAATAATCTTAAATTAAATGCAACATATGTGCACAATACAAGAAAACATATCCTTCACTAATAGAAAATTCAAACACTAATATATCTGGAATGTTTTGTCATTAATGAGTTCTACTACAGGATTGAAACTCACAACATAACTAACTTTTTTAATACCATTTTTATCATAAAGTGGAAAATTGTTAGAGAAGATTACAAATTTATCATAAGCGTTGTCATTCAAAGATATTGTAATCCTTTTTTAAGTTTGAGCATTACATCTCATTCAAATATATATTACTCTTAAAAAAATTTCACTAGTGTTAAATCTCAAATTAATTGATATTATCCATTCGTGATGAAATCCTACACAATTTTCTCTGTGTAACTAACAACTGAGTAATGTATATTTTCATTGACATTGCATTACTAGCAATTCCTTGTTGGGTTTCTTATTGAGATATTATTAGATCTTGGTTAGGTAATGGGTTCATGTGGACCCAACCCGACCCGAGCCCCACGTATTATATACAATTATAAACTTTATTTGATAGCTTATTTAATTTTTTGATCTACTTGTGCTAATTTTTTTAAGAATTGAACTTTAAAATAGGGCTTTATCATCAACTCTATGTTTTATTTATTATTTATTTTTTCTTTGAAGAATTGAAGGAGCTTTTCATATAAGCGAAATATTTTGTTTTACTTTAAAAAATATTGAGATTATGGTAATTTTTAGGAGGTCCTTTTAACATGCAATTTTGGATAGCATGACAAATTGTAAAATGTGTGAGTCTCGCAATCTAATCCAACAAGTCCAGATTTGAGCCTGGACGACACTGATCCAAGTATAATTTTGTTGAGTTTGAGACAGATCTCAAGCCTAGTTAACCCTTCACCGGGCGAGTCTCAAATTGGACCAAATCCACCCCATTGTCATCCTCAAGCATTTAGTTCTATTTATTAGTGATTATTGCTTGAGTCGAGTTGATTTTTCTTATTATATTTTGTATTTCTATCAAACTCAAAACATGGCATTAACAAACCCAAAACCCTATAGCACGTCAGGTCAAAAGCCCTACGCGATCTAAAGGAACATATTAGGCTAAAGAAATTTTTGTACAATAATTTTGGGAATTTAGAACAAAGAATAAATAAAATTGCTGTTCTTATTTAAAGAATGTTTCCATCTTGAAATCCATGATTCGAACTTAAGGTTAATTACTTAAATTGTGATTACAATATTTCCACAATCATGACCAAGAACGGCTTATTCTGCAACAAAAAATGTGACTTCTAACTGATGTGATCCGAAATTCGATCCAAGGATCAAGTCATAAGTGATAGATTAAATGGATTTCTAACTCGGAAACGTAAATAACCATTCCCAGAGCTCAAGTAACATTCTATGCTTTTGTGCAAGTGAACCCCCCAAACGGCTCCCTCTCTTGGACTATACCTAGTGCTCGGGTTTATAGCATTAGGGTTCAGGATTTGTTTGATGGACTTAGAGGCCCATTTGAATTAGGGTTAGAGTTTAAGAAATAAGTTGATGGATTTAGAGACTTTTTCCTTTTATTTACTTAGTTTAATTATTTTTAGCATTTTGAAGGGTATAGTGGATACATCACTAACAAAGCTCTCAAGCTTCACAAAAAGCCACAAAAACAATCAATGGTTTCAGAGGCAAAAGAATGAAGAACATCTTATGAGGGAAGCCCAGCCTAAAAAATGATACATATAATATGTCTGCCATGTAGATGCAGAAGTTAAAAACAACTGGTCCTGTAATAACGTTTGGCATTTGAGATTTAATCATTGAGTTATCTGAAGAACAGTCAATCAATTTTGATGCTCATGTTTTGTGTTGAATCATATTTATCTGTAAAACGGCATCTGATTCATATAGTAAAATTATAAATTTTGGTGTGGAATTCAGTAAGAAGAATTGAAAATTTCTGAAGTTTCATCACAATGAAAATCTTCAGAGGTCAGTCAAGTATACAAACATATCAAGAAGCATGAATTACCACAGGAGCTATTCTGAAGAAAAGAAGCTAAACTGTACACCAGTCTTCCCCCGGTCATGCTCGTGTTGCTTCAAAATGTAGCAGTAGTTAACCTGAAACAGTTTGAAGCTGTCAGCAAAAACTCAATATAGGCCAACTTGAGACCACATATTCACATGAAAAAATTCTTGTTCTTGATGATAACAAAAGATTGCTTCGAAAAAATTTGTATTCTTTCCATTTCATAACTGATGCATCATGCCTCAAAAAGGTTATATTTCCTTCATTTTCTCGTCTCCGTTATTTTCCCTTCCCTCATTAGCACTTTGCATGAAGTATCCCTTTTCTATCAAGGGTCAGTTCACGCTACTGGCTCCTTTAGTCGTCTAATCATAATTTGTTTATTATTTTGAAATGGGAAGACATTTTTCTTCACACACCCAAAAAACTTCCTATTGAACTTTTAACAGTCTTATAGTTCAGCAATTTTAAACGGAAGAACTAAAATATTCTACACTCTACATCTGACAGCTTGGACCAGTTTTCTTGCTTCCTCATTTAACATTTTATTCCTCAAAGAATTTTTCCATTGCTAGAGATAGCCTGCAACGAACAATTTTTGTTACAGACAATTATATGAACCTAAGCAAATGTGTTGGAAGTCTTTCATTCCGCAAAGCCAGAAAGAAAGAAGAAATCTGACAACACATTAATATCGAAAGAGCGAAATAGCTAACCTCCATGCGAAATTGCTCGAAAGGTATAATGATTCCAAATCCTGCTGAGCTTCGGAAAGAATCTCGAAATTTCTCAAAAGAAAAGTCTCTGTATGCATTCTCAGTTATTTTATTCAGGCTACCAGCGCGAGCAAATATGTGTCCATGGACACCAGCTTCCCGGAAAACCCTCAAAGGTACATCAAAAGAAAAGTCGGCAAAAGCACTGAGAGCAAGATCTCCAGCTATATGATCCGTTCCAGAATTATCAGGGTTGCCATTGTTAGAATTATCTTGGACAAGTCTTCTTGGCTCAGCAGGACCAAAACCCCAGGCCTTAAAACCTAAAGCAGATGTGGGACCTCTCAAGGAGCAAATTGGAGAAGAATTACCACCCATGAACAACCTCTCAGACAAACAAGAGGAGGGTGCATTCAAGTACCCACTACCCAATGGGAATACAACACGACCCGATACTCCAAAATTCAATGCAGCCCGATACAATCCCACAGGGACAGCATAGCGAAGATCAAATTCCTGTTTAGAAAAGGCAAACTGTCATACAGAGATAGATTTTTTTAGCAAAACCTCGTAACAGAACATGCACATGGTTCCAGAAGAGTGTGAAAACATATCAGTCCCCTTTTTTTCATAATAAGAAACATATCAGTAGACTCTCAGCAATTCTCCAGCAACACAACTACTTGCTTAACAGCTCTATCAGAAATTTACAGCTTATGAAAGAACATATAAATCCATAAGACATGATAGCAAAAATTATAAGTCGAGAGACATTTAATTGGTAACCGGTATAGTATAGGAGGGTCATAATTAAATTCATTTCCGCGAAACATGAAATAATGATATTAGTATATGATGAGAATTGGAAGAACAATTATTGGAATTCAAATCAGAAGTAAAAACATGTTAACATGACAGATTAAGGAGATGAAAACAACTTTGTAGATTTAATCGTTGAAATTATAACAAAGCAAAAGTAAAGGAAAAAAAAAATGGAGGGTCAAAAAAGGACACAGAAAAAGATGTGCAAAAAACCTGACGAATAAGACGTAAGCTCTTAAAGTCAGGAATGAGACCACCAATTTGAGTAGTAGAAACAAAAGCATGTCCTCGAGTTGGCCTCATAGGTGAATCTCTCCGGTCAATTTTATAAGCATACTTCAAAGCCGAGAACAAATTATGTCCAAGTTGCCTCCATACTGTGTCGGAAGACATTTGTGACGGATTAGTACACGTAAACCAAGAGAGATTGTAAGATACATCATGGTTGCCGGTTGACAGTAGGCCAAGCGAGAGCTCTGTCATGTTCTCTCTATAGGAAGAGAACTTCCACCAATCTTGGGAAACATGAGATAATCTAGCTGACAACGGCGTAGCCAGTGCCTTGAACTTCGGTAAAGACACTCCCGCACTGACCTCCGATGCTTGCCCCCATCCATAAGCCGTTGAAAAATCCCATATATCTCCATAACCAAAAAAATTTTTCAGTTTCAATGCCTGTTCTAGAGACCAAGATCTAGCCTACAAAAGCACCTTACAATATCAAATTTCTTTAGATAGAAAGAAGGTCAACTCATAATAAAACACAGTGCAGAAAGCATTACACTAATTTTGCAAAGACAAAATATCTATTCATCCACAAATCATAACACGTGTAAATCACAAGGAAAGTTGAATAAGCGTGCACTAATTTCACAGTCCTTCATTATCTTTGTTTATCAGTAACCTTTGGTGCAATTCCAACCATGGCCAACTTTTTTCCAGAGCGAACTCCTCACACATTTTAGCTTTTCAAAAACTAACGAAATGAATTCCATATCCATTATCATAATTGAGATGAAATCGATTACAGCAATTTTATGAAAGGGTCATACTGATATCTTCCTAGTTTATTCCCACAGCCCATTTCGTTATTTGTCCATTTATTCAATTCCAATTTAGTTTTCACCGACCCCTCAACTGAAACTACAGCAAAATCATAGCACTTGAACTCCATCAACACTTCCAAAATTTCCGTCCACAGCCAAAACACATTGACTCCTCAACAGCATTTCAAGATTTCAAGCAACAATCAACTCACGAATTCGAAAACGATGCACAAAGAATATACATGCTTTGAATAAAGAATTACTCAGAGATTTCAACAAAGATACTATTTCAAAATGCTACCTCCGGTTCCCGATAAATCCCCAAGTCTCTGGTAAACGGGTTCTTCGCCTCCGAAACCTCAATGACAACGTTGGCACTTCCGAGCAGCTCCGGTGGGCCCGCATCGAGTGTGATCTTAACCGAATCAAAAATATCAAGGCGCTGCAAACGTTCATTTGCAATACTGGCGGCGCGTAGCAACTGGCGAAAACTAGTAGCATCTCTGAGGGTATCCTCCACCTCGGACTGGATCAAAAAGTCCTTGGTCTTGGTGTTGCCCTTGATGATGACGTCATGTACCCGGACGCGGACCCGACTCTTCGACAGCCGCTTGACGAGGGACTCCATCTTAGCTCGTTCGTTTCGCATTCTGGCCTCGGGAGACATTGATTCCGATTCTTCTTCCTCTTCCTCTTCGTCATCGTCGTCGCCATCTTCTTCCTCTTCGAACTCTTCAAAATATTCCGGGTCGTCTTTCGGGCTTTCATGATGTGCGGGTCCTTTGTTGGGCTCGGGCTGGGCTTCCATTGGGAGGCGATGATCGGCGGTGGAATGCTAGTCGGAGTTGATTACTGTGAAAGTGAAGTTAACTTCTCCAAAACCATTACTACGCCGTCGTTTTGACCCGAGGGGTATTTCACAATAAATGAAGAAAATATTAAAAATTATTTTTTATTTGTGGAGGTGCTGTGAAACAAGTTAAGAATATCACGAAAGAGCTAACTAAAAGATATAACACTAATTGAAAAAAAAAATGCTCTTTTTTCTAATAAAAAAGTATTTTTTGATAAATATATATAATAAAAAAAGTATAAGAAAAAACCAGAAAGAAGCTCATATGTGGTTACTTTTTTTGTTCTTGAACACATCATGTTAGGAAATTTAAATCTAGTTTTGCTTAATTGTTAGCAATTCTTAATTGATAAGGATTGCCAACTTTTATCACCTATTGTCAAGTGGTGTCAACTATAGCCAATTTGTATCAACTAGAGGCAACTTGCGCCAACTACTGCTCAGAAAAATTCGCCAAATCCTTTCCCCCATCCCACCATAAACGCCTGTCATTACTAACAAGGGATAATTACCTCGGACTAATTACAAATACACTCCCTAAACGTTATAGTTAGACCAATTAAAAGTGTAATAAATTAGTTGAAACATTACGACTAGACCCTCTATTAATCTAGCAACAAGGGGTCTTATTGTAATTCTTGAAATCCTAGAGAGTGTTCCTGTAACGCCCCGGGTTGCCGTGCGATCCGAGACGCTATTCGCGTACGAAAAACGAACTAAAACCAAAAACAGGAACTAACGAGAACAATTCGAACTAAAATCTCAAAATATCATTCGAGACAATAAAATAGTCCAAAATACATAAGCATTTAATTATCTATTACAAGTCGTTAACAAGACAACTTATGAGTTCAAAAGTCCGAGCTAGCTAAAATTCATACTTAATACAATTTCAAAAGAAGCTAACTCGATTAAAGTTGAGCTATTAGTCAGTCATCATGGCTTATGAACCTACATAATATTGTGAAATCATGAGTCCACTAACCGAGTAAGACTTATGGCATGAGGACAAAAATGAGAGAGTTCCAAATAACGGATATATCGATGACAAGACGAGAATGTAATTTTCATAAACGAACTAGAACGAACAGAACAAGCAAATCAAACATTTATCAATAACATTTATCACATTCAAGTCGTATGGCTGAAACAAACATTTTGGTAGGTCTGTCACCCTTATAACTCTAACATATATCATATACATTTCCTTATCCCTCCAAACTCCCAAATGAGCAACTTATAAACAGTAAAGCACAATCGACGTACGTGTTTTAGGATAACCCCTCAAAACCCTACCTCTAGGGTCATTCGGACTGCCCCACTTGCAGGGATTTATAAGAGCTCAGATAGTTAACCCGACGTTGTCCAATCTGATACCCTTGCAAACCCCCAAGGCCCAACTTGCTTGTTTTCATGAGGCTAACAATAAACGGGACATTCAAACATATCTTATAATCATGAAGCCATTCGGCACATGTTTGATTGACCAATTATCATTTAAAATGAACAATTCGGAAACACGATCAATCATATTAATGAAACAAATCGGAATATGGAATCATAAACTGTAGAGAACAGATGGATCGGAATTGAGATCATAGACTGTAGAGGATAGATAGATTGGAATTGAGATCATAGACTGTAGAGGACAAATAAATCGGAATTGGACTATAGACAAGAGGAGTTTTCATTTGAAATCTTTATCTTATTAAGGGAGAAAATTGGGAAAGAAATCATTTGGAATAATTGAAATTTCGAAATTTATTTATTTGAAAATTAGCTAAAAACCTCACTCGGATCAAAAATTATTTTTTGTAAAAAAAAATGTTGAGTTTTTAAATTTAAAGATATTTCATAAAAAAAATATCAAAACAACTCAAACTCAATATTTTTTTAATGGCAGTTCACTTTTCGATTATTTTAAAAACTCATTGTAATGAGTTAAAATTCGTATTTTAACTCTGTAATTAATTAGACTCGATAATCTTTCTAATGGTATATTTTTCGGGTTAATTCGATAAGGAAAAGTTTGATTTTTAAATTTTTGAAAGTGGAAGTCAAGGCAAATTCTATCCGGCTTCTCGAAAATCTGACGGGTCGTGTTCTATGAATGTTTCTAACCGTAATTTTTCATATTTTTTAGTGAATCAAAATTCTAATATTATCTACACTTAAAGATATTTTCAACGGTATATTATATGAGTCATTCGGATGAAGGGAAGTCGAGTTTTCAAGGCCGAGAATTTAAAGATTAAGTAGAGGTGTTACTAGAATCTGGCAAAAATGGCAGTCGGCCTTCGGAGGCCATTTTTGCCAGTTTTTCTTCTTTTTTTTTTATTTTTATTCTAGAAGCATCTACACTCAAAGAGATTTCCAACGGTATATTATATGAGTCATTTGGACGAGTAAAAGTCGAGTTTCAGCGGTTAAGAAGTTAAGTATTGTGCTGACCGAGGCTTATATGATATGCTGTCGTTTTTTTTTTTAAATGTTCAAGTCCTCCTCCTTAGTCCATGGTCCAAAAATTTGTGTCCAAACTAAGGCATAAGTGTTCATGTCTAAGGTGTCCAATAAGATTTAGGTCTAGCATATCAAGAATATGGAATCACAGGATATCAAATATGCATCAACGGTATTACCAAACTCATAATAACAAGTGTCATGGCATGATCAACAACAACATCATAAACTCAATATACACAATGAATAAAACATGGAGGAGAAGAGCATATGATCGTATGAAAGAGGCAAGAATTTTGTAAGTCTTACTTGTCATCCGAAGCTTAAAATGCTAGAAACCGAGCAATCTGAAAATTCAACGTCTAGACACAAAATATCAAGTTCTAGGTTAATCTTTGAGTCACAACTTACTAAAAATCATGAGGACAACGAAATCTTAATTTACCGAAGGTTTGAGGAGATCACCACCTAGATTTCTCTTAAACTCCTCTTGTTTTCTAAAATAAATTTAAGTGTATGTGTGTGCTAGAAAATGGAACTGCCGAGAGGAATTGAGAGGAAATGAAGTGGACTTGGCTTGCTTGATTTTTTCTTCTTTCAGCAAACTTGAAATGTAAAGGATTTATGCAACTTTCAACCCCTTATTTATAGTGTAAGTGCTTTGCAATTTGCTTGGTCCATGTTTTGTTGAATTAAATAAGTCAAAATCTCACCAATTCTACCAACCACCATGGCATAGGAAGCAAAATCCGATTGGAACCCATGCCTTCTGCAGCTCAAATTTTCACCTTTCTTTTCACCTTACTTCCATGTATTTATGGCTCAAATTATTTATTTTAAGTGTTTAAATAATAAATTAAAATGTGACTAAAGTTAAGGTCTTGTTTGAGATTAAATTTTGAGCTTAAATAAAACGTATTGGGCCGAAATAGTATGAGGTATCGGAACGTAAACGAGGGAATTATTTTCGAATGTGAGAAACATATCTTGAATTTAAATCAATTTTCGTTTTATTGAAATTGATTTAATTTACGAAATCAACGATTCAAAATTTTAATTAGGAAAATTTTCGGGCTTGTTTGGATTGAGATGGACATGAAAATAAATTTGAATGCACAAAAATCTTTCGAATGCACAAAACTTATTTTGATGTTAAAACAGTGATCGTGATTTTGAAAATAAATTATTATTCGAAAAATCGGTGACTCAAGATTTTATTTTAAAAGAATTCTTGGGGTGTCACAGTTCCAGTAATTAGGTCAAACCTCAAGGAATGTTAAAAGTAATTGTCCCTACTAAAAATAAAGTAGCAGGGTTATAAGGAAGAAATGCTCTAGTATTTCCAGTTAGGGATAATTACCTCAACGCCCCTAGAGGTTTGACATACTTACATAATCGGCCCATGTGATTTGACAAATTATAACAACACCTCTTGTTAGTTTTGAAAAACTTAATGGAGTCAATTTAACAAAATAGTTAAAGCCTTAAAAATATTATGTATGAACTAAAACATTACAAGTAGACCTCCTGTTAATCAAATGGTGGGCCATTATTGTAAATTTATAAATCACAAGGGGATGCTTTTATAATTAGGCTAAACCTCATTTGCTGAGCTAATTATCCCTTACAGTTCTAAGCTTCATCCTTAACTAGCCTCAGTTGACAAAATCTCAACTTCAGCCCACCAAAGAGGTGAAGCTCTTGGGATCGCTCCATCAGGTTCTATCCCCGTTATCTCCCTCAAACTCGCACAAATTTCGCTCATAGTTGGTCTGCATCTTGGGTCCGGATCAACGCACGATTTTATCACATCACCAATCCGTCGAAGTTGATCCTCCCGATACGTCTCCATAGTAGGATCCACCATTTCTCCTCCACTTAGATAATCCGATGCCCAATCTTGAAGTGAATCACTACCCGATGAGTAAGGGAGCTTACCAGTTATCATCTCAAATAGCACGACACCAAAGCTGTAAACGTTACCCTGCAGAGTCGGCTCACCCCTAGACGTGGACCCTTCGTCCAAAAAGACAAAATCGGAAACTTTTGCAGCATAATCTTCAGTTAGATAGACAGCTGAGGAATTGAAGTTTCTGTGGGCTAATGGAGGGTTGAGTTGGTGCATGTGCTCAAGGCAGTAGGCGATTCCCATTGCTATTCTCAGTCGCGTTTCCCAGTTCAAGTGCTCAGCTTCTCTTACTGTAGATCCATTAAAAACAGTTATCACGAAAGATAAGGTTTGATACATGGAAATTAGCTGAAGTGTGATACGAAAACGAAGTAAAATCGATCTGATAAAGGCTCTGATACTTTACTCTTGATGCCCCTATTGATGATTGTGGTCAAGCCTTCAGTTAAAGTGTGTTCTGTGCTCGTGTATGGCATGAAATATTGAAAACATACGATGCAGTATAATTACTATATGTTCGGATAGACGATCAAATTTCGATAGGAGAGGGAAACCAGTAGTAACTATGGTGATCGGGGATTGAGAAAGAAATTTTACTCGTATGTTAAACTCACTTAGAAGGTGTTTGGCAATGTTTTTAGATACTAATAGTGTTTTGGATAATGTTTGGTAATGTAACATCTGCTTTTGTTATGGAGAACTCAAAGTAAATCCACTAGAATCTCAAAGCACTAGGTTGTTTTTCTATTAAAAGAGTTAGATGAATATACCATATTATCCTTACTGTATCACTTGATAAAGTGTGGGAATATTAATTTGGGGGCAAGATAGTAATTTAAATCATTCAACCTGCAGAAAATAACTTACGTTTGCAAAGATGAAACGCCCACTATGAGTTGTTTATCATTTCTCACTCATAGTTGTAAACATTCTCAACTTTTACTGACCACTTTTGCTGCTACTTTCTTAACTTCTCTATTTCGGAATCACTTCATTTCATAGCAAAAACAATGTCAAAACACCTTCTTAGTGGAATTACTATAATATAGACATATCGTAAAGGGAAATTCGGTTATTGCTCAATTGAAATCGACCCCAAAATCTTAATTTTAGTCTTAGCTTATTGCTAAAAGCAAACATCACATAGAGGGCCCTAAGGTACCAAGATTCTTACCAAATATCCAAGGGATTATTACCTCAACAACCCCGAGGTTTGTATAACCATGATTACACCTCCTACCGTTAGTTCAATTGTTGGAAAGCTTAACAAACGTGTGTAACATTATAATTACACCTCCTGAAAATATAACATATTGACTAAAATATTACAATAGACCATTTGAACACAGGGCCTACTTGTAATGTTACACATTCTCGGTTAAATTTTATGTCAGCCGCACTAATAGTGGAGGGTGTTATGGTAATTATTTAAACTCAGATAATTATGTCAAATCTCAAGGGTTATTGGTTATTATCCAAATATCCAAAAGGGGCACAGAGGTCAAATTTATTATAAATGAAACTTAAGAGAATTTAAATACTCACTGTGTAGATGCTCAAAGAGAGTTCCATTGGGAGCATACTCAAAAACCATCATCCTCGTGAAAGGCTCATCTTCCACACAATATCCAAGTAGGCCTACAAAATTCTTGTGATTCACTTTCGACAGTGTGTCAATCTGAAAACAGTAATGAATTAAATTAATTTAAAGATAACTTAAATTCAAATAGTAAGCTCAAATTGAGGATATCAAACAAGTCGAGCCTGACAAGTAGGCTTGCGAGCCAATTAGAATAGAACTTGACTCAAGCTCGAACAACATCAAGTTGAGCTTTATAAGGAACTAAGCTCAGATTTAAAGTTTGTTTTGCCCCACCAGCTTTTGGTTATATAAGTAAGTAATAAACAAACAAATGAATAAATATATATTATACTTAACATGAATAGTAAATATAAATAAACATTCAATAAATTTCAGAAAATATTTCTCTAGCTTGGATTTCGGCTCGATCTTAAGCGAGCTAATGAGTTGAGCTCGAGCTTGATTCATTTCATTGGAGCTCAAGCTTTAGATTTTCTTGAGCTCCAGCTGTTGACACATCAGCCCAAACTCACTCTTGACAATGCAAAACTCCACAGATCATAGATTCTTAAGAAGTTCTATGTCTATGAAATTAACAAATTCTTCATATGATCATATAAAAGATACCTTCTTTCTAAACTGCGCTTCCATGCTATTCGACCATTCCTTTGCAGATGCCACCGCAATCGATGCGACTGCTATCTCAACCCCACTCGACAATGTACCCTTATATAAAGTACACAACGATAAAGAACCAATCACGTTGCTAAAATCTTCGCAAGCAGCCTCAAGTTCGGATCTCTTGAGCTTCGGGACACCTGCGACACGAAAAATATTTTAACTTAGAATCCCTATAAAACAATGATTTTTATTAATACAAAGGAAAAACATGCCTAAGCGTAATAGTAAGATCACCAGTTACGAATGCTCTTTGCAGTTGTCCGCTTAATCCCGTGGCCCATGGCTTGACGGTTGCAACCTTACCACTTTGCCAAAGGTAGATGCCAATTATTAGAAGAAGTAATAGAGGAACTCCAGTTGCAGTAGACAGTATCAGAAGTCGATGATTATTCTTTCTAGAATGTTCGGTAGGTGCAGTGGGTCCTTCTGCTGGGCTAGGGAGTGAAGATGGAGAAATAGGTGTAATGGGAGAAGGTAAAGGGGATGATGCATTTGGCTCAGACAACGGAGCCGGAGCTGCAGCAGGAGCCAGAGGCGGAGACGGAGACGGAGACAGAGACGGAGTAGGTGAATTTCCTCCAACAGATTCTGGTGGAGGAGGAGGAGGAGGAGGAAGAGGAAAAGGCAGAAGAAAGTTTAAGGCTGGCCTTCGTGCAGAAGGAGGTTCTTGTGACAATTTTCGCCAGGCAATATCTCGTGTTTCCTCATAATTCCTATAAAGATAAGGATATCATGGACTTGGACATAATCAAAATAAGAAGATCCAAATGTAAACTAGAAAGACACACCAATATAGAACAAGAGGGGGAAGAAAGTGTTTACTTTTAAGCATTTTCATATTTATGCTTTAGAAACAAGTGATATTACCGGAACATGTAAGAAAAACTATGACTTGTCTTACTCTATATATAACGCAAATATTTGTCATGACATCTACTGTAATTTGGTGTTTCCTTATTCCATCGAAAGCAACTAAAACGAATCATAACGTTATTTCATTGCAAATGGTTCACCAAAAACCTACATGAATGCATAAACAGCCACTTCGAATTATCAGTACAGTAGATTTAACTATAAGTAACAATTCTGTAAGTAGATTTACCCGTGAATCGCTAGTTCACCACAAGATAGTGCCTTTGTGGTGCTCGACAACAAGTCCTCCTCCACTTGAACTTCAGAGAGTTTTCGAAGTTCATAAATTTCAGGATTTCTGCTGCCAAGAAGCTCATTGTTGTCGAGTAAACTGCATTACATTAAAGCAAATAATATCAAGATCACAATACAGCATTTTCAATACGGCACTCGCTGTAAGGATGAAACTCAAACTTACAGGATTGACATCGAGACATTATTGCCTAGTTGAATTGGGAACTGTCCACTGAAGTTATTATATCCGAGATCTAATACTTCCAGTTCTTTCAAATTTACAATCTCTTCAGGGATGGCACCGGAAAAAGAATTGTTGCGGAGAATTCTAGTAATGATTCTCGGTTAACAGAAATGCAAAAACCAAGAATTTGAAATAACATGGAACTGAAGGTGTTTGAATAGAAATCAATTTAGTGTGTCTTACATTGACTTTACGTGCACCAGTTCGCCAATATCAGGAGCTAGAGTACCTCTCAGACAGAGATCTTTCAGGTTCCTGCAGATGACATTTTTGAAATTATGAATGTCTTGTTTGTATAGTTATGCTTCGGAATATATCAATAATACTACAAATTTATAAAGGAAAACATTTTCCGTAGGCATTATGTATTTTGATCGCTTACAAAACCCGTCATTTTTTTTTTCTTTTTTTTACCTAAAAATATATGAGACATCCCAATTGCCAAAGTAAAATCAATCTGCTTCTTGAGAGAGGGATAAGAATCTCAATTGCAAAAATAGAGAGTATTTGTCGCTTTACTTCCAAAAAGCACATTTGAAGAGCACTTGCATTTACTGTTGAACCCATAATGAGAAAAACATACAAGTCCAAATCGAGATGAACTCAATCAGCAAACGCATACCAAAAATTGCTTAACTTTCGTTTACTCTATGTTGTATCTCCATAATGTAACAATACAAGATCATATAATTTCCAGCCAGTCAATATAGTTGCTCCAAAACAGTCCCGTATAACGAGAAAATTTCTACATAACTTGCCGATATCGACATAGACTTAACTCTTCAAGGAGGTAAAGATTGCATTCTTGTTTCTGAATGCAATTCATCAATGTTTATCAATTATAAAACAATAATTCTGTGGTCTAAAGAAAAACATAAAAAAAACAACCAGAAGAATAAAAACATAAAAAAAACAACCAGAAGAATAAAAACATAAAATTCCTTACATAACAATGATTTTACTTACAAAGCTACAACCCTTCCTTGTGAACACTCAACTCCAAACCAAGAACAGGAACTCTCCACTCCTATTTCATCACTCCAACTTAACAAAGCCCCATGTGGATCACTTTCCACTTTCTCTTTAAATCTCAGCAAGGCCACTCCTAAACATATTTACAAATTGAAAAGGTCAAAAGACAGTAAAAATCAGAAGATGAAAAGTGAAAACTTAGTTTTAACTGTTAACTTCATCTTATCCACTATTTTATCAACAAGAAAAGGAAAACAATAATGCTTAAGAAAAAATTAAAGCCCATACCTTCCCCATTGAGACACCAGCAAAAACTTAAGTTTAGCAGACAAAGGCAGCATATCATTAGTGCTACGAAAACAAGGCTTTTAGATCTCCAAAACTCTTTCATTTCATCAAAAACAAAAAAAAAAATCGGACAATCCTTTTCAACTTAACTTGATCAATCCAACATCACAAAAGCCAATAGAGCAGGTTTTCTTGAAAATCCTCCAATCACAACCCTTTTTTACTCAGTCCAGCCCACAAAAAATGTCCTAGAATGTTAAATAACAGAGTTGAGAACAGAATGACCAGTAAACTGCAGGGAAAATTGATAAGGGTCTACAAAAAACAATAAACAAAAAAGTCTTGGCGTGGTTGTAGACAAAATAAATACCAAGACTAATTCTTGAAACCAAAGTAACTGAAACCTTTGGAAGGGCCTTCTTTTGACTTCAAAAAACAACAAAAATGAACCCTAAAAAACCCAGAAAGAGGGAATTTAGAATTACAAAAGCACTTATTTTATTTGCTTGTATTTTGAAGAATTTTCTCAGCTGCCCAGCAGGCGTGTGACTTTTCAAATGCAGATTCTACTCCGTGTAATTAGCAGTGTTTTATAATATACATATAAACTTGAAATTATGAGGCATGCCTTATCTTTTTTCTGAATAAAAATTATGGCATATCTCGCTGGCTTGTCTATGATTGAATTGCATGTGTTTGCATAATGGTGTAGACTTGGAATTGATGTTGATTATATATATAGATTATAGATATAATAATGAAAGCTGAGGTTGTGGAAGTTGAATGATGATGTTGACTAAGTAAAGATACAACGAGGAGCGGACAGGTCTTTGGCGGGGGCATCGCTAGTCGCTAGGGTGATGTTGAGGCTGCATTTTTTGAAATTTATTTACAAGGAAAATTACCTCAACACCCCTCATATTCAAGATAATTATCAAAATATCCCAAAATTTGAATAATTATCATTATACATTTAAAAATTTTAAATATTACAAGCAAATCCCTTAGATAAAGAGTATAATTGTAATTATAGATTAGTTCAAGAAGTGTAATTGTGATTATGCATACGTTAAAGGAGTGTAATTATGATTATGCATATGTTAAAGGAGTGTAATTGTGATTATGTATTAGTTGAATTGTACAGTAGGTGTGTAATAATGATAATTCAAATTTTGGAGGTGTTTTGATAATTAGATAAATTTTAGGGAATGTATAGATATTTATCCCTAAATTGAAAGAAAATTTTGTCGAATTTAGCTTAATCACACGAAAATAAAAGGAAAGTGTAGGATTTGGAATTAAAAGACAATAATTTGTTAATGACTGCATCGTGGAGAGATTTTATATGAATATTTTGATTGATTATTCTTTAGTAACATATGATTAAATTTACTGAGAAGATCAAGGGCATGTTGATTTTATTCGAATCTTTTGAAAAAGAATAAATAAGTAAATTAAGTGGATAAAATTCTAACACTGAAGATGAGATTCATAATTAGTGGACATTTGATACCAATGATGTTTAAACTATCAATTACTGACTTTAAGTTGGGTTAGCACCTATTTAGACAAGATCCACGAAATAAGAAACGGGTCCAATCTATTTGATCCAACCATATAAGACTGAAGAAAATCTTGCCCATTTAATTGGTCCATTTGGGAGTAGGATGGGAGGTTTAAACGAGAATTTGAAATAGAATAGTTGATCTATTGATCCCATATAATGAAGATTTTGCACCCCTACAGAGACGTGGTAGGGATGGAAAAATTTTCCCTTCACCGTTGTTTCCATTTTCTTGATGGGGATCCCAAAAGGCAGATCCCTGTCTCCATTTGAATATTTTTAAAAATTAATGTACTTTATACCCTTTAATAAACACTTTTAACTTATTTTCAATATTATTTTAAAGGCAAATATAAAATAAACTTTCTATGTAACTATAGTTAATGAATAAAAGAAAAAAAATTACTATCTCATTCTCACATTCTCTAACTCCCTATTATCTCTTGCCTTTCTCAGTCTCTTGCTCACCATAGCAAGAAGGGGCTTTGGGCAATTGGGATGCGATTGAGAATGGGGACTTGAAGGTGGACGAGAATGAGGATGGAGAAGAAAATTATCTTCGAAACTAGGACAAGGAGGATGATGGAAATGGGGAAAGGATTGAGCAGCGTGAGTAGAGATAGGGATTACACTTTCCGACCCACCCCATATCATTGTCATCCTTATTTAAAAATTGGATTATTCTATGTTAGTTGTATTGGCTATTATACATGACGAGTCCTATAAATATTTATAAGTCCAATAAAGCTAGATATGCAATTTTTAGCTACTAAGTACTCTTATATTAATTATTTTATGTTGTCTTAAATTGACTAGAGACCAACTTGAGCATTGAAGAGTCTTTGTTCGGTAACATCTAGCAATCCCTAACGTTTTTCCATAATTATAAGTTCTAAGCAGGCTGAATTACTTATATCACCTTAGATTCTATCTAGAGATTAATCCGACTTGAGTCTTGTTTAGAATTTCTCTTAAATCCACATCAAATTTAAGGTCATACCAATAATTCAAGGCCGTTTCTTGAGTGACCACGTAATTCTTAGAAAAATGATCAAAAAATTTAAGAAAAATAAATCGTTATTTTCATCTTTATCATAGTACCACAAATAGAAAAATCTTGATCTTAGAGCATTTCATTAACTAATACATTATTTAAAGCTCAAGTATCAATAGTTTTCTTATATATTGAATTGAGATTCAAAGTTTTCCAATTTAAAAAGTATTTGCTATACTCTACTTTTGATCTTAATTTCTGTTTTCCTTTTTTTTTTTTTATTGAAAAAAGTAGGGACGAAAAATGGGAATCGTACTGCACACTTTTCCTATAATAAGAAAAGGCAATATCACTTCACTAAAAAAAAAAAAAGTGACTTAATGATCTTAATTTGAGTCTTCAATAATTAAATTACTAGAAAAAAGAATTTATGCCCACACTAATGTTGACAGGACCTAACCTTTCAACAAATTACAACAATTAGTACCTTGTAACCTTATTATTTCAACTAAAGTTTAATGACATTTATTATTAACGAATTTTGCTTTTTTTTATGTTAATTTAGAATAGGCTCACATTTTTTTGTACCATAATCATTAATAATTGTAAAGTCTATGCTAGCACACATTAAGAATATCAATAAGTTCCAATAATTTTTGGGCTCAATCATTTTGTTATGTTTGAACTTTAAACAATAAAATAAATAAAGGGTTTGCATGCACGAAAAGAGAAAAATAGTTTTACTTTTATTAAGCTTCATTAAAATTTAAAAAATTGAACATATATATCAATTAATTATGCAAATCTATATTCATTAATTATATGATTGGCTTGAGTGGGATTCTTGTATCATTTATGGTTGTGGGGAGAACTTGGCACCATCAACAAGATGCACTCAATTATGCAAACCGTGTAAACACTCAAATGGAATTTTCAATAGACATTAATATATAATAATAATGTATGTGTATTTTAGTACCACTTATGTCACCATGTCTAAGAAAAATTTCATTTAATTTCCACTTCTATGAGGAATTAGGTTAAGATTAACAATATAATTGTCAATTTGGAAATCAATTTGGTTCATAATTGCAAGTTAAACAATATGATATGGAAGCCGTTGATAATTCTTGGGGTTGACCACATTAAGACAGGTCGATGAAATTAAAACACAACATATTCTCAAGTTGTGTATCATCCTTCAATATGTCTTTTTAGAACAAATTCCTACCAGATGCAACAATATGGTCCAAAAGAGACCGTTGACCCTAGCCTTAAAGATATAAGGAACCAGTGGTATGTTTAGAAGCCACATGCATGAATACAAAGCCTCCTCATTTCTTGCCCCATTTGAGCACAAAGGCTCATAAGGTTGTATATTTTAAAAAGAAAGTATTTTTCAACTTTTGCTTAAAACTTAACTAGTTTAGAGTGCTTGAATGTAGTGCTTCTACTTTTGATGATCTAAAGTTAAAGTAGAATAAAAGCTAAAAGTTAGTTGCAGCCCACATCCAACTTCTGTAATTTTTTGATACTTTTAACTTTAATTTTCAAACATTCCAACTTTTTCTATGACCTTCCACGTCTCCAAAAAGCAAAAGTTCTTACAAATATCTTCAAAGTTAGGGTTCGCAAGATTATATAAAAGTATAATAATTTGCTTTTGCAGAAAGATAAAAAAATCAAATTATAATTAAAAGCACTTGGTGTTTTAAAACCATCAAATAATTGCCTATAAGCTAGCAAAAAATTATAGTATTTAGAATTATAATCACTAATCTTTTGTAAGAATAGCTTACAGCACCTTGGTTGCTTATGAAATTATACATTATTGTTGATTATTTTTAGAAAACTTATAGCAGAAGTAGAGTTTCCAAACACTTAAAAATAACTTTCAGCAACTCATAATCACATAATACTTTTCATAAGTAGTTACAAACACTACCTAAATCTTCCCATTTGACCACACAGGCACCCAAAAAATAAAATAAAAAAAGAAAAAAAGAAAAGAAAAGAAAAAAATTGTCCTGAACAAAATGGTTCATAAGTTCCTATGAAATACAAATGGTTTCTCATACCTGAAATAGACAATATAATCGTCTCCAAAAATACCTATTTTTATTTGTAAAGAATGTGAGAAGAACTAACTTTTACCTCACCAAGGACTATACAAAGAAAGTACAATATAAGGGAAGAATTGTCATCCTCCTGTTTTTGTATCTGGCCTCCAAAAGTCTTTCTTAGCAACAAGAAACTGATCTTGGCGTACATTTACTGACCAATGAAGGGATTCCAGAATTGGAGTAAGCTTACTAAGTATTTCAATGGTGTCTTGAACCAGCAGATATCCGCCCGGTCTAAGTATCCTATCCATTTCTGCAGCTACTTCGATTATATCGCATCTGATAAAATAACTGGATGATTAGAGACTGTGAACTGTTCACTACAAGAGAACACCCTTTTTCTAACAGAACAATCCATCATAGATTCAATGAAGCCGTTACTGACATGGTTTGATGCCGGATTTTGTTCAGTTGAAAATCCATTAGTGTATGTTCTATCGCATATTAGATCTACGATAGGAATAAAATCTGTCACATAACTATCTTTCACAATGGAATTTCCAACACAAACTGAAAATATTAGTTTTAGAAACTTATCACAAAATTATCACAAATGTCACCGTTCATATATAATCCGTTAGTATTCCTTTCATCACAAATATTGTCTATCCACAAATTTTCTGTTAGTAAACGAGTGTTTTCTTGTAGTAGTTACTGCAAAACTGATGTACAGGAAAAAAAGCAAGCACGAGGGTACTAATACCTCTTAGTCAGGTTTCCGAAGAGGAAACTGGAATGCAGAAGATCATACGTTCGGGGGTATGTGTTAAAAGATTCACACCAGTCGTGGTAAACTCCGATCAGCCCTCTATCAAAAATAATGGATAAAGTATCCGGTTCATGAATGGGAATGACGTTCATCACCCATAGTGGTAGATTAATCAGTGCAGCTGCAAACCTGCAAATGAACCGGAACTTTCAATGAAACTATACCAATGAAAGATACAAAGATTTTGGTTAAAAAGCCTTATCTCACCCTCCATAACCTGCATTCATATCCATAACATTCCTCACACTCAACCAATTGATATCAAGGCCTCCGAGATAAACTTCTGAGACCAGTGCAGACCAGTGGCGGGTGTCCCCTCTGAAGGTTTCTTCGGCATCTGCTTCTGCAGAGAGGCTCGGAGGCTTGTCGCTGAGCCGTTCTGGCCAGGGTGAGGGCCACTTGTAGGAGTCACCAGGAAGTGGCACGATGCAACCATCCAAAGGCACGTACCTATTGATACACAGGTTATAATCAAGACAACGACAGTAAAGATAATGATCATCAAGTTTTCACAAACAATACCATGAATTATTGGGCCTACTCGGCTGATCACAAAGAGGCGGCTTATTCTCCTTGCGATTCTGATAGCAGGAAGATGAAACAGGCTTTCGGTATATAACTAGCCCGACTTGGGAAGCATCAACATAAGTCTTTGCCACCGCTTTCCAGCAGATTGACTCTGTCAGTGCTACCATTGCTGCACAAAACAGTTGCTTAAAATTTTATGTAAACTTGTCGAAAAAAGACTGAGGTAGGTATTCTGGTTTACTAACATTTCCAGATATTTTGGTGTCTTTCATCATTTCTGTAGACCGGAGTGGCTGACCATATAAAGTATCCTCCAGGCCGAAGAATTCGATTCAATTCCATTAATGGTTTTCCACCTGCAATTTCCAATAGTTATCTATACAATAAACTTTTCAAGAAAGACAGAAGTGACTTTTTTCCTTTTTGGTTTAAAAAAAAAAAAGAAAAAGAAAAAAGAAAAGAAAAGAAGAGAAAAAAAGTGTGCTAAGGCTACCATCTCCATCCCAGTGAACTCGACACCGTGCACAATGAATCAAGTCGTAAGAATTATCTGGAAATGTTAGTCTTTGTGTCCCAATGACTGAGAGCGTGGCAGGAATTCCCCGTTCAAGAGCAAACTGAATTTGAGCTTCGTGTTCATCCTTTGGGGCAAAGGACATCGTAATGACATTTCTGTCCAGCAAAGAACCACCAAAGCTAGCAACACCACAGCCAACATCTAAAATTACTCTCGTTTTCTTCCCCCATTCAATCCCTGGTAAAGTCTAAGAAGAAAATGGATTGCTGCAATCAGTCTAAAGAACATAGAATAGAATGAAAATATTAGATACGAAATCCACATTAAAAGAGACAGCACATTAGTTAATGGTGAATCAGACAAATAATAAAATCACTAAATGTCTAGATTTGCCACTCCAATCAATACTTCCCCACAAATTTTAACATCTATAGTTGCATCTCCCTCATACCAACTTAGCACAGAAAATCCCATAACATAGGAAGCAATAAGCACAAGTGCACAACACGAGAACTTTCCACACACTCTTAGATGTTGATTGCAAGAACTTTAGAACACTAGAACTTTTTACACACGCTTAGACGTTGGTTGCAAGAACTTTTTGCTTTTTGGGATGTGAAAAGTACTAGAGAGAGTTGTGGTAATAGCACAGAAAATCCAATAACGTAAGAAGCAATAAGCACAAGTGCACAAAACTAGAACTTTTCACACACTCTTAGAGATTGGTTGCAAGAGCTTTATGTTTTTTGGGATGTGAAATGTACTAGAGAAAGTGATAGTGAAAGTTAAGAGTGTTCGAAAATAAACACCAAAAAGCTGTAGAATCTGTGTGAAGGTTACTTTTAGCATTTTTTTTTTCCCCTTCCAATCAACTTTGGGGAAACACAAACACCCCCTTTTCTAGCCCAATGGGCAACGCGTATTCTTATGAGTTCTCATCTTTGTCTCACCACACCTTTGGTTGGTTGTATAAGAACATTTGGCAGCAAATGCAACTAGCGAGTAAGTTAGAGACTGAGCGTGCATTACCTTTCCAATAGCATCGATGTAATAATTGACTCCATTTGTGAATTGTGTGCCACCACCAGGAAAAACAAAATAATCGCCTTTTTTCACCACCCAGTGCTGGGCCTTCTTATATTCAACAAGCTTAGGATGAGGGACATTGCTGTACCATATCTGAGAAAAAAATACACCAAGTAACAGATATTACAGTAACAAAGGATCCAACGTACTCATCATAGAGATGCCAAACTTTTGCTAGACAATTCCACTTTCAAGTTCTAAGTCGCCTCATAACCATTAACAATAACATAGTGAAAATTAACTCAATGCACTGAACCACAGTTTGTCTCATCAGTTGCAAAGTTAACTCAATTACAGCTCAAAGAATCTCTAACTCGTCACCCAAGAACTATGAAAGAATTCACATTCTGAATGTATTAAGAGAAATAACCATCATTTACAGACAGTACATAAACAAATCAAAATAACAGTTTACAACTTATCTCAAACACCGTGGTCCAAGAATCTTGGACAAGCTCTTCAGGAATAAACTAAAACCAACACCCACAAACCCAAAGCAAGAATATAGAGCTTACCAACAAAGAATGAATGATCTCACCATATCCCTGCTCTTAGGCCATGGAACCCGGACTTTGTATCCTTGAGGCAGAGGAACCAAGCATCTTGGACTCGGGTCGGGGCAATGCCTCTCTCTGTGCTGCATACGCTTCCTCGACTTCAATGCCTTTATCGCCTTCCAATTATCCAAACACGGTATATAATCCACCGCAACGGTTCCCTCACACAGCTCCCACTCCACATCCACCACTTGATCATCGTCATCAACAACAGTAGCAGCGCTATCTGCACTTCCATCAGTATTATTATGCCCACTGGTAATCGCCGAGTCATTGCTCGACGAAATGCTACTGTCAGGTGACCCGTTAGAAACGTGGCTATTTCTGGGTTCAGAGGAAAACGGTTCGGGTTGATTGAGATTGGCTGTGATGGGAATGGGGGACTGGGAGTTGGAGATGAGGAGAAAAGTGACGAATATGAGTAAGAGGAAAAAGGCAAATATGAATGGGTATTTCCTTTCTTTCAATATACTGGGCACAGAAATCGCCATTTTAAAGGTTGTTCGGAGCTTCAAGGAGATTCAATATCCTTGTTTCAGATCTTGATTACCCCCGACAGAAATCTGAGTATAGGGTAAAGCTGTAAACGCGGCAACAGAATTTAAGGGAGATCTTGAATTGTTGAATCCTGATTTGAAAATGGAACTAAATATTAATCATTCAAGACATGATAGGGTTGGTGGGCCAGTAAGGTGGGGTTGGAGGACGTTGATGATGAGGGAATATCTAGGACTTAGGAATGAGAATGACTGTTTTTATGCCTTGGCCATTGGAGCATGAACATTTTTAACTGCATAGTCTGCATGGATTTATGCAATTTGCTGAAGGTTTTGTGGCTATGGGTTTGAGGATTCGAGGAGGAGGGAGAGTCAAATTCACCCATCCACCGTGAATATTGGGCGGAAAAGGTTTCTCATGGTTCCCTTGCAACACAAATTATATATGGACCTGATGAAATTTCTTGCAATACAAAAAAAGTGTCTCTAGTTTTCTTTATTGAAGTAGGGTGTTGATTTTATATTAGAAATATTATTTTTCATATTTTAAATACTATAATTTTATATTATTGTTTTTGTTTACTTCTCACTTATTAGTTGATTCATAGCTTCATACGGGATCGTCTACCATGACTGTTCAAGTCTTAATAATGAAGAAAGAAAAAAAGAAGAAGTTATACAAAAATATTGTACACAATAAACAAGTTGAGGTCTTAATCTAAAATAGAAGAATATGAACAATTGGAATTTACCAAATGAAATCATTCAAAGCTTAGTAGCAATGATATGTAACGTTTCAAAGTGACTCAAAATAATCAAAATCGTGACTTAGCGGAGAATATTAAATATATATATATATATATATTTACCTGATTCATATGAAGATATTTATAATGTGAAGCTAATTTGACAAAACAGTGTCTATTTTAATATAATTCATCCAATACATTCACGTGATATCATTGAAGCTCGAGGTTGAATAAGTTATCAGAGTCGAATAAGGTCCCAATTAGGTCCAAAGAAAGAAACATAAATCTTGAAATATTTGGAAATTTTAGTTAGTCATTAAATATGAATGTATATTCCAATGTCGAATAATCACTGTGACAATATTTATGCACATATTACTCTTCCTCGGTCGTTGTGGGCAGCGGCCAAGGCAAAATCACAATAGTCCTCATTAGTGGTGGTGTTGGTGGCGGCGGAGTAATAGCAACAATGGTGGTGGTGGTAGGACAATGATGCTTGCATTACACATACATGGACCTGTATACAATTAGGAGTGAGCATCAGTTGGTTCGGTAAATAAATCGACCGAAATTTTCAATTCATCCACCCAAATTTTTGAAAAAGATTTAACGGTTTACTAAATCGAAAATCTTGATTAATCAACCGAATTAACAAAAAATATTCAATTCAATTTGGTTAATTTACCAATTTACCAAATTAGATTTTTTTTTTTTAATTTTGGGCATACCAATTGGATTTTCGGTTTTTTTTTTTTTTTTAAGAGTTGTATTAGCTATAACATATAAACAGTTCAAATCCGTAATTCATTGTTATCACATGTTATACATAGACTTCACATTACAAAGTGCCCCTTACATTATAAAGTGGCCCTTTCAATGAAAACTTAGTTGAAAACAATTAATAAAAATTTAATTTTTATCACTTTTCAATGAATTCAATTAAAAACTGATTTTGGACAAAAAATTCACCGAATTGAAAAATTAATCGACAATCTTAAAACATTAACCATCTACCAAATCGAAATTTTATTGGATAAGACAATTCAATTAATTTGATTTGGTTCTATAGGTTAATCACTTTTTTCGGTTAATGGATAATTTTGCTCACCCCTATACGTAATACCCTCTTATTTTATTTTTATTATATTATATATTATATATTAATATTAATTAAAAGAGTGATATAGAATTAGAAATACCATAATATATTTTGAACAAGAATGATAACATCTTTAGGCAAACCGAACAAGCAAGGCAATCCTTTATTTCCCTCCTCCCCCTCGCACAACGAAAAAGAAAAAAAAAGACAAAAAAAAAGGAAAAAATCACGGCAGGCAAGGCAACCAATACTGCAGACAAAAAATAAAATAAAAATATTCTGCGACCATGACTCACAAAATTGATCCACTCTTTGAACATTGGAAAGTGCTCTATATAGCATTAGTTGCTAAAACAAACTTTTCCCGGTAAGTAACGCTTTCATATCAATTGCACAACACCAATTCAAAATAGTGGTGGCCATTAGAAGGAAGTAAAATAACTGCCAAAATGTTGTTCAAGTTTTCTCACAGCAAGGCATGATTTCTTCATTCTGTTATCCCCCTTCCGGAATTCTCCAGATCGGCATCTCCCATTCCAGTGTCTTCCTCCTCTTCGCTGTCCTCATCGCCACTAACCTCCTCATTTTGGCGGCCCAGCTTAGCCATATGCTCTGCGAGTAATTTGTCCTCCCGTTCGCTCACCTAAGTTTATCAAACACATGTTACCCAGGATGTGACATTGATGAATATGCTTTAAAATGTCAGTGAAGCAAAGACAAATTCAGGAGCTAATATGGAAGAAAGAATATGATGATCCTCACCGCTCTTGGTGCCTCCTTAATGGTAAGTTTTCCCTTGTGACGTTCAATTTCTTCTGTGCAGGCTTCAATTGCTTTGTTAAGGATTGCGATGCCTTGCTCCTGCATTAAATAAGAAAAGGAAGTCAAATTTAGAAACTTAACAAATCTGATCCGTGGTTCTGCATGATTCAAGCATGACAGATTTATGTGAAAATAGACAATGGATGGACTTCGCATAAGAATAATGAAATCAATCAGTGCCAAATCTTGAAATCATAATAAAGGATGAGATCAAATTTATTGTCATAAGCTTCATTACAGAACACCAGTTTGAACCTCGATCACAAAGCAGTGAGGTAATGGTAGGAAATAAGACTATAATCAGCCCAAGTTATTCCATTCTTGTGCAGGGTCTGAAATTGGCAATTTAAGAAACGGGGGAAAAAAGAGTACAAAAATAAATAATTACATTTGGAAAATAAAGAGCAATACGCAGAAACTTATTGTTCCAGCAAATACTCTGCTAAGAGTGGGTCATTAGGCCTTTATTCTGAGCTGAGAGTATCGCTAGAATGAGCACCCACAGCATTTATAGCAAGTATTTGAACATTTGAAATAGATTATCTGATATAACCTCTGGATATATTAATATTTTGCCTATTTGGAACAGTTCATTATTTACAACCATATTTATCTGGCCCGCGACAGTTTAGCATACATCATACTGCATAAAGAACATAATTGAATACGAGACAAATATAGATGGTACAGGTGCATGAATTCTGGCATTGCAAAAATATAAAATTTGTACTCCAAGGTGAAGTGTAAAGTAAAGTATACTAACAAAAAAATGGCTTGGCAGATCTAGTAACGGCAATAAATACCAAGGAGAAAACACCAACCAAATCGTAAGCAACAATTTTCTATACATCCACGATCAAGACTACAGGCTCTCTCCAAATCTGGTGATACCTTACACTTATTAACAGCATCCACTTTCAGATGATTATTCACACTGTTGGATTTAAAGGCAGCAAAGAAGAAGAAAATAAATGGAGAAAAATGACAAAATAGACAGGTTTGGCAACTGAGCACCATATGGAAAATGGTGATTGATAAAGTATGCTATGGAGCAAATGAGGAGATTCTGGACTAGTTTGATGGTTTTCTTGAAATGGTTACTCATGTGGAGTAACACCGGTAAATTGCTGTACCCCCCTAGAGCAGTACTGGTGGACTCTAAAAAGACTCCGTGTTTTCATGAAAGTCTGTAGATATAAGTTGAGTGGTTTCACTAGCTCATGCCTGAGATGTACTTCCTTTTATGCCACACTGTGGCCATATCTGATTTTTTTCTATCACTAGAAACCTTAATTTAGGTAATAAATAAATTAAAAAAAAAAAAAAAGAATTTGAAGTTAAACAAAGCCTCTATTTCTCGTGAACAACGATGAGATCTATTAAACAGAGACAGAAGAAATCGTGTCTTAATGCTAACAAACAAACAATTATATATTCCACAAACCAAAAATCATAATAGAGTCATAGTGGCAAGATTGCTTTGTCAGTTTCTCACAATCAGATATTTTTCCTTGCAGGTTCATCAAGACAAGGTTCACTGATGGTAACAAGCATAGAACACAATTTCAGCTAGACAGTAATGACAAACATATGCATATAGCAATTACCTTGTCTAGCGTCTGGGTGTTAAGAACATATGCTGGGGGAGCAACGAGTTTAATTTTAACAGGACAATCCTTGTTTCCAGCAGCTTCAGCTTTACGCATTGCTTCCTGCAGAGTTCACACAGATGAATAGTTATAACCAAGAATAATCTCTTGCAATAAGATACAACGAGCTTGTTTGGTTTTACTACACAAGTCATAGGTCATTATACGACAGAGATTTTAATATGGGCTTTCTAAGAGCTGCTTTTAGGGATTGCCAGATGCTTGGTGAAGATGCACTTAAATGGCCTGGAAATACACATTTCTCCAAGATGGATTTCTGAAGCTGTGACTCGTTCCAAAAGTCCATTCAATATTTACTACCAAATACATAACACATTCACAAACTGATTTCCACGTCTACTGGCCCATTTGGGATGGGTTGCCGAACAACTTCAAAATTCATGAATAAGGATGAAGTTATATGAGCAATTGAAAGAATTGAACCTTTATGTGCAGAACACCATCAAACTGAAAACATTTCATTTCAATATCTGCACGAATCTTTAAAGGCTGTGGTGTCATTCTTCTCCTAATATTTTTAACTAAAGCGTCTTTTACTTCCTCTGTCACAGCAGGAACCACCTTCGTCACCTACAGGATGACCAGATTGTAAATGGTCTGTCAACATTGTGAAGATAAATAAATATTTCGAGTGAACGAAGATTACCTCTTGCCCATCAGGACCAATTTCTTTCACCTCACGGGTTAGAGAATCAAGCACTGAATCGGGATCATTAACAATCAATTTAAATGCCTGCAATTTAACATGCAAATGAATGCAAGTAGATATTTACAATATCAATTGTGACCAAGGGAAAATCATAAATAGAATTCAGAAAGCAGTTACTTTACCTCAAATGCATGGCCATACTTCCTGTATAAAGGCCATCCAACATGAATATAGAGATCCTAGCATAGACAATTTGCTCTTAGTACAACCCATCAGAAACTAAGATGACACATTGATCAAAACAAATGCCAGTGCATGTGTTCTGTAACACACAAAAGTCATGAGGGTAATAATAATTTCAAAGAAACAGTGGATCAAAGAAGAGATAGGATAACAAGAAGCATAACCTCTCAATTAAGGGAGATGTATAACCGATCCCCTGACCTGAGGCCTAATCAGTCATGAAAATATTGTTGCCAAACCAAATTGTCAAAATTTACACAACATGCAGTTATTCCAGCAAGAACAAACTCAAGACCGAGCGCATTCTATGCAATTAATTAATTGGTTTTTGTCTTTGCTTTTGATTTAATTAATCACAATGTGAAGATTAATGAATCCTTTTGCAAACCACACCCCCTTATCAACTTAACTGCTTGCAGGCTGAGAATGGCCTCTAAGGCTCTTTCAATAGCTTAATTCATAAATTAGACATCTACACAGTTGAGATAGTATATATGATACGATGAAGAATGGATTGAGCATTATCTTCCAATATTACATTTTATGTCCACAAAAAGTTTAGTCCCAAAGAATCTTTTTATGCATCATAGCATCAGCTTTAGAGAAGGATAGTTTCAGAATTAAAATGTCTACTTTTTAAGGTGGCCACATCCTAGAAGGAAATTTGAACCTCCAAAACTAGACTGACAGAATATTATCGTTTGAGCAGAGAAAGGTGAATATTCACTACTTGCCAATAAACCGTAACTTTTCACAATATTTAACATCCAGTGAGTAAGGTAAAAACTGGAAAATACCAGAATCACGTATCTAAGATTACCATAAATCACTTGAATATGTAACTACATTCTTCCTTCCCCAGTGAAGTAGAAGTGATTCCAGTAAGTTGTATCCTTCCCCTAATGGACGACTTCGCAGGCTTAAGGGAACCTTCTCTCATCAGAAATAAAAAAAGTGCACCCCTCATTCCCCCACACATGAAAGGACACCACCTGTGGACCCCAAGCATGCCCTAAATCCTATATTTATACATTTATTTCTAGACAAATGAATTAGCCTCTAGGAAAACCATTAAAAGAGCTACTATACAGATACTTTCTACTTTTATTTAAGTCACAACACTCCTGATATTTTCCTTATAGATAAAATAGAGAAAGCAATATGTAGAAACTATTACAAGTTAAAAGAAGCTTGTGAACAGGACATGGGGAGGATCAGATGAAAAGGAGAAGAAAGCAGTCAAGCAGATCCCAAAATAAAGCATATCCTCACAACCATACAAGGGCATCAGGTGTGTGCTTCTGTTTATATGTATTAGGAGGCAAACTAAACCCAGAATTGATCCATAAGCCCATAGAAACCGCAATAAACCCACTGATCACGACACCAAAGTAGTTAGACTTTATTCCACATCTAGCTGGAAATTTCATCCAAGGTTGACTTCCCAAAGCTGAGTTCATAGTTCATTAAGCTCACTAGGTTAACTGTTCCCTCAAAAATGTGATGCATCATTCAAAAATTGCGACCAGGAGTGTAGTTATAAAAGACTTTTGCTAGTATACACAGGTTAAGTTTTCTCAAGCGATATACATAAAGATGTTGTCTCCAAGAACACAAGGCCATATGTATGTAAAAGTTATCTTTATACACTCCAGTGTTTCCTGTTCCCATTCAGATTGGACCATTTCATCATCCATCCTGACTTTTGCCCTTTAGTTCCCCTTTAGTTCCACATCCAACCTCCACAATTAAAATCAAGCTCAATTAAAACGCCCCATTGGCAAATATCAGAACTTCAGTGCTAGGACCGACACCGCCCAGACTTTAATACTTCTGATTTCACTATTTCCCACCATATGACTACGGTCACCTAAATCAAGCCTGATGCATGAAATAAGCATCTAAAATAAACCACCCAAAACCCTATAATCCAAAAATTTCCTACGATAATTCCATCACAAATTTTACAGAAGGAAAAATGACAAACCCAAATAGAAGTATAGAACTATATCAAGTCACTTCCTTTTGCTTTAACGAAAAGACATAATCCTATTGCTCCAGAAGCAGAAAAACCATAAGAATTAATAGTAACAAGTTTCCAAACATAAAAGGACCCAGAAAATTGATACCTCAAGATCAATCTTCATGGTCTCAGCAACATGTCTCATGATGGAATGCACGAGCTTACTCTTATTATACCTCTCCTCACAGGCCTGAATATCCTCCTCGGAAACACGCCTCTTACTGAGATCAATGTATCCCTTTTCCTTGTCAACACGGAGAACCATAACGGGCTCAATGCGGCCAACCTTGATAAGGCTGCTAATGCTCCGAATACGACGGCGGGATAGCTCAGAAAACAGAATCATACCCTCGATGTTGTTGTACTCGAGGAGTGAAACATAAGCCCCGCTGTCGGCCATGCTCTTCACCTGTATCATCACCGCCTGGTCCACTTCCGGGTACTTTGCCTCGTACATCCGGCACTCCAGATTCGGCCCACTGGTTGCCATGGCTGCTGGTCGGGGTTTCCTCGGCCGAAGTTGAGGATTTAGGGTTTCTGCGGGTTGGGGTTTTGCGGAAATGTAAGATGAGAGAGGAGTGATGATGACAGAAGGAATGTAAAATATGAATAGAAGTTGGGGAAAGCTATTATAGGTTATGAAAAAAAATTAGGGGATTTTATTAAAAAATACCCAATCCTACTTTCAAAGTAGAAATCAGTCCCTTGTTAATGTTTTCTTGGTTTTAACTCTCCATTTCAGTTTTCATTTTACACTTTACTCTCCACCTAATTGTTTTGACAAAAATACCCTCTACTTGTTAATTCTTCTCTCTCTTTTGTCTCATCTGAAAAGTAAAATATCTTTTGTTTTTTCCCAAAATCTATTCATCCTAATTTCTTCTCGTCAACTCACGACAACAACTCCATAAAGCATGGCTGCCGCTCCAACGATCATGGCCAGCACTCCAACGATTATCAGCAAATATCACTGGTGAGCACCACAGCAACAGTTAGAGTTTTTTCTCCAAAATTCAAGTTTTATAAAATGTCTGTAAGTGGGCAAGGATCTCAAATTTAACTATTAAGCTTTTAAAAGTTTGGGGATTCTTGATTAAATTCAAAGGTTCGCAACCAATTTCATTTTAAAACTAAAAGAAAAAGGAAAGCTTGTTGATTTTTTATCCCCTCAAGAAGCCCTCATTTTAGTCTGTCCACTGTTTGAGTTATTGTTTACTTTAAAGAAGCTGCAAATTCTATCTTGTCCCAAACAAAGCTCATTTAATGATGTTTATAATTTGTGGGGCCGTTTCTTTGGATGTTTACATATGTATTTATTTACATATGTTGTGGGAATATTTATTTTGTATCACTGGTAACTCTGATTTTGCATATAACATAGTTTGTTCTTGCTTCTATACATTTTGTATTGTCTTTTTCATTAATGAAACAATTTTAACTTTAGGAGTTCACGCACCGCAATTAAAACAAGTAAAATTGGACAAGTTTTTGCACCCAATACGTAATATCAAACTTTTATACTTTGGTACTATTTTTAAAAAATTAATACTAGATCTAGTAACTTTAATACCAATTGCATTAAATTTAATGCTACATTTTACAACGTCATACTAAACGAGTTGAGTATCCCATCTTGACTTGGCATATTAGAAGATCATATGTTTGAAACACACTTTAACACATAATTTAGGATACTTAATTGATAAAGTAACTTAGAATATGTACGTGCACTCAAAATTTATGAAAAGAACTACATTTTGCATTCATTTGTGTTCCCATTGATTCTAATGTAGCTCAAAATATTAGAAATGAGGCAATTGTAGCACATTGATGTTTCAAGAATTGTCTTTTTCGTTAATAGAACAATCATAACTCTGAGAATTTATGTCATTGCAATTACAACAAGCCAAATTGGACAAATTTTTGCACCCAATATGTAATTCTATATTTTTCAGTTTTAGTTCCTAAATTTAAGAAATAAATACTAAATTTAGTGTCTTTAATACTAGAAATGTCCAGTCTAATACTATACTTTGCAAAGTCATAGTAAACAAACTTTAATGGCCAACTTTCACTAAACATATTGACATATGGTAAGATAATATGTTTCAAATACACTTTAACACATAATTTATGAAAAAGACTACATTTTGGAACAACTTATGTTCTCATTCATTCCGGTGTAGTTCAAAGTATTAGAAATGAGGCAATCATAATATATTGATATTTCACCAATTGTCTTTTTTCGATAATGGAACTATCATAACTCTAGGAATTCACGTCATTGCAATTTAAACAAATCAAGATATTTCACCAATTGTCTTTTTTCGATAATGGAACTATCATAACTCTGGGAATTCACGTCATTGCAATTTAAACAAATCAAGTTGGACAAGTTTTCGTACCTAATACGTAATACGATATTTTCAGCTTTAATACTTATTTTTAAGAAATAAATACTGGATCTACCAACTTTAGTACTTCTTATCTTCAATTTAATGCTAAATTTTACAACTAAACGAGTTTAGTAGCTTACCTTGACTTGGCATATTGGAAGATAATACGCTTCAACGGCTATTTAACACATAATTTAGTATAGTTAATAGATAAAGCAACATAGTCCTGTTTTGTTAATGGAACAATCATAACTCTTAGAATTTATGTCACTGTGATTAAAGCAAGCCAAATTGGACAAATTTTCACACCCAATACGTAATACTATATTTTTCGGTTTTAGTACCTATTTTTAAGAAATAAATACTAGATTTAGTGTCTTTAATGCTAAAAATGTCCAGTCTAATACTATACTTTACAAAGTCTTAGTAAACAAACTTTAATGGCCAACCTTCACTAGACATATTGACATATTGTAGGATAAAATGTTTCAAACACAGTTTAACACATAATTTATGAAAAAGACTACATTTTGCAACAACTTATGTTCTCATTCATTCCAGTGTAGCTCAAAGTATTGAAAATGAGGCAATCATAACATATTGATGTTTCACCAATTGTCTTTTTCGTTAATGGAACTATCATAACTCTAGAAATTCACGTCACCGCAGGTTAAACAAACCAAGTTGGACAAGTTTTCGCATCTAATACATAATACAATATTTTTTATTTTAGTACTTATTTTTAAGAAATAAATACTGGATCTGCCAACTTGAGTACTTCTTATCTTCAATTTGATGCTAAATTTTACAACTAAACGAGTTTAGTAGCCCACCTTGACTTGGCATATTGGAACAAAATACATTTCAACCACTCTTTAACACATAATTTAGTATACTTAATAGAAAAAGTCCCATAGTCCTTTTTCGTTAATGGAACAATCATAACTCTGAGAATTTATGTCACTGCAATTAGAACAAGCCAAATTGGACAAATTTTCGCGCCCAATACGTAATACTATATTTTTTAGTTTTAGTACCTAAATTTAAGAAATAAATACTCGATTTAGTGTCTTTAATACTAGAAATGTCCAGTGTCGTACTATACTTTACAAAGTCATAGTAAACAAACTTTAATGGCCAACCTTCACTAGACATATTGACATATTGTAAGATAATATGTTTCAAACACGCTTTAACACATAATTTATTAAAAAGACTACGTTTTGCAATAACTTATGTTCTCATTCATTCCAATGTAGCTCAAAGTATTGGGAATAAGGCAATCATAACATATTGATGTTTCACCAATTGTCTTTTTCGTTAATGGAACTATCATAACTCTGGGAATTCACGTCACTGCTATTTAAACAAACCAAGTTGGATAAGTTTTCGCACCTAATATGTAATATGATATTTTCAAATTTAGTACTTATTTTTAAGAAATAAATACTGGATCTACCAACTTTAGTACTTCTTATCTTCAATTTAATGCTAAATTTTACAACTAAACGAGTTTAGTAGCTTACCTTGACATGGCATATTGGAAGATAATACGTTTCAACCACTCTTTAACACATAATTTAGTATACTTAATAGATAAAGCAACATAAAATATGCATGTATACTCAAAACTTGTGAAAAAACTATATTTTGCAACAAATTATGTTCTCCTTTGTTCCAGTGTAACTCAAAGTGTTGGAAATGAGGCAATCCTAATACATTGATGTTTCTCTAGTTATCCTTTTTTTGTCAATGGAACGATCATAACTTTGGAAATTCACATCATCGCAATTTAAACAAGCCAAGTTGGACAAGTTTTCGCACTTAATACATAATACTATATTTTTTGACTTTAGTACTTACCTTTAAGAAATAAACAGTAGATCAACTAATTTTAATACTAGTTGTATTCAATTTAATGCTAAATTTTACAACGTCATACAAAATGAATTAGTAACCAACCCACCTTGACTCGACAAATTGGAAGACAATACGTTTCAATCATGCTTTAATACATAATTTAGGATACTTAATAGATAAAGCAACATAGAATATGCATATGCGCTCACAAATTTGTCAAAAAACTACACTTTGCAACAACTTATATTCCCATTCGTTTTAGTGTAGCTTAAGGTATTGGAAATAAGACAATCCTAACACATTGATGTTTCACAAATCATAACTCTGGAAGCTCATGTCACTGCAATTTGAACAAGCTGAGTTGGACAAGTTTTCTCACCTATTACGTAATACTATATTTCTCAACTTTAGTACTTATTTTTAAGAAAAAAATACTTGATCTACTAACTTTAATACTAGTTGTATTCAATTTAATGCTAAACTTTACAACGTCATGCTAAACGAGTGTAGTAGCGCAACTTGACTCGGCATATTGGAAGATAATATATTTCAACCATACTTTAACACATAATTTAGGATCCTTAATAGATAAAGTAACATAAAATATGCATGTGCACTCAAAATTTGTGGAAAAACTAAGTTTTACAACAACTAATGTCCTAATTCGTTCCAATGTAGCTCAAAGTATTGGAAATGAGGCAATCCTAACACATTGATGTTTCACCAATTGTCTGTTTTCATTAATGGAACAATCATAACTTTGGGAATTCATGTTGCCGCAATTTAAATAAGCCAAATTGGACAAGTTTTCGCATCTAATACGTAATACTCTATTTTTCGACTTTATTACTTATTTTTAAGAAATAAATACTGGATCTATTAACTTTAATACTAGTTGTATTCAATTTAATGCTACAATGTCATACAAAACAAGTTTAGTAGCCCACCTTGGCTCAGCATGTTGGAAGATAATACATTTCAACCACACTTTAACACATAATTTAGGATACTTAATAGATAAAGCAACTTAGAATATGCATGTGCAGTCAAACTTTGTGAAGAAACTACATTTTGCAACAACTTATGTTCCCATTTGTTCTAGTGTAGCTCAAAGTATTGGAAACGGGAAAATCATAACACATTGATGCTTCACCAATTGTCTTTTTTCGTTAATGAAACTATGATAACTTTGGGAATTCATGTTACCGCAATTTAAACAAGCCAAGTTGGGCAAGTTTTCGCATCTAATAAATAATACTATATTTTTTTACTTTAGTACTTATTTTTAAGAAATAAATACTGGATCTACTAACTTTAAGACTAGTTGTATTCAATTTAATGCTAAACTTTACAATGTCATGCTAAACGAGTGTAGTAGAGCAACTTGACTTGGCATATTGGAAGATAATACGTTTCAACCACACTTTAACACATAATTTAGGATGTTTAATAGATAAAGTAACATAGTTTATGCATGTGCACTCAAAATTTGTGGAAAAACTACATTTTACAATAACTTATGTTCTCATTAATAGAACAACCATAACTTTGGGAATTCACGATATCACAATTTAAATAAGCCAAGTTGGACAGGTTTTCACACCTAATACATAATACTATATTTTTTGACCTTAGTACTTATTTTTAAGAAATAAATACTAGATCTAGAAACTTTAATACCAGCTGTATTCATTTTAGTGCTAAATTTTACAACATCATACTAAATGAGTTTAGCAACCCACCTTGATTCAGCAAATTAGTTCGAATTCTACCGGTAGCGTGTGGGTCTTTATCTACTTTATAGTAGTATTGATCTACCGCACAGTAGTTTATTAAATTTATCTTGTACTCAATTCTTGTATTTTATCTTTGAAATATATTCATATAATGATATTAATGTAATGATTAAATGTAATCACTTCTCTCTAAAAAAAAACATAATTTAGAATATATGCATGTGCACTCAAAATTTGTGAAAAAAAAAAAAATAGAAACTACACTTTGCAATAACTTATATTCACATTCGTTCCAGTGTAGCTCAAAGTATTGGAAAA